>CAKNXH010059458.1:0-13640 GCA_932178445.1 Andricus quercusramuli
AAGGAATCATGATCGAAGCTTCCGGAGCCTACAACTTCTCTAAATAATGTATGAGAGCTCCGGCTCTTGCAGTCAGCCACGTAGCTTTGGGCTAACTCCCCAATGCAACGAATTATGCGGTTACGACACCAGTATCGCGCAGTGCCACCCAGATTGGGCCTCTCTCGGATGGAGATCATGGTTTAGTTGGGAGTGGCAATAGGAACGAACCGAGGCGACGACCAGGCAATGGCCCCGGACAAACGCGAGAACATCGATTTAAATGGTCGGACCAACTCAGGAGGGATCTTCTTAGCTGTTGGCAAAGAAGCTCACCGGCGCGGAGAGGATTCATGAAGAGGTTACATAACCGTTGGGTCAATATGCACCCGGAATATGCTCATAAAACGCCTCAGTATTTAAGCGATCAGGTATCCTTCTTGCGAAAAAACGGATATGAAGCTCTTTATCAACAAGAAGAGGAGCAACATCCTCCAGCGAACATGCCACCCGTTCCAGCAAGACCACCATTGCAGATAGCCGATAATGCTAACATGAGAAGTAGGAGATCTATCCACCAAAAAGTCCTCCTCAGGATGGACAAATAGCTGAAGCTAATACTGCTCTCCCCGATTTTCTCCCCGAAGATGTTAATTTCTGGAATCTGAACTGTGTAGTTTACGAGAAGGCGGTCTCCCTGCTTAGCGACGATAGAAGTAACGATACTTCGGTACGTCTGGGTAAGACACGCGAGCGTATTGCACAGCTTCAGTTCAAAATCGAAACGGCGAGACGGCATGCATCAAGTGTTCAGTGCGTGATTAGCTACATAACATCAAATAAAAAGTTCACTCCAAAAATTCGGGCACTTGCTCGAAACTTGAGGAAAGCAAATCACACGTTGGACAAGTATAAACTGTCGACCATCAAGCAGCACTAGACGCAAAAAATAAGATCTCTTTCAACAGCGAAACAGTGCCTTGAACGGTGAGTTAAGTGGATACATGGAAATTCCCCCTTTTCTACTCATCCTTCCCGTCTGTTCAATAAAGCGTCACGTGCCGTTAAAAATCCGCCTCGTCGAGAAGAGATTCAAGTCTTCTGGGAGCAAGTGTATGGAGATACTTATCAGCTAAATTAACACGCTTCTGATATATCACTCTATTGTTACGTTTGCCAAAGGCAAAGATTACAGGGTCCAGAGGAAGAGTGTCCAATAATTACTGCTGAAGAAGTGGAGAAAGCTATCGCTAGAACTTAGAACTTTTTAGCGCCAGGGCCAGACAAAATCAACAACTTTTGGTGGAAGAAGTTCACTTCTACGCACCAACATCTTGCTCGTAAATGTAACACTTTCTTAAACGGAGAACAACTCATCCCGCAGTGGCTAGTGAAAGGAGGCACGGTATTGATCCCTAAGACCGGAGATTTGTCAAGCCCAAAGAACTACAGGCCCATAGCTTGTTCAAACACCAGCTACAAGCTATTCATTGGCATCCTCAAAGAGAGGATATTAAAATCTATCGAGCCGGTATGGAGTGTAATAGTTGAACAACGTGGATGCAAGAGAGGGCTGGTAGGTTGCAGGGAGAACCTTTAATAGACAGGTGTATTACCCAGAACTCGATCAGGTATCGGCGCAATCTGTCCATGGCTTGGATTGACTACCGTAAGGCATTTGATAACACGAACCATTAGCTACTTATCAAGCTCCTTGAGTGCATGGAGGTGCATCCAAAAATATTGAGATGCATAAAAGAGCTTATGCTCTTGTGGCGGACAAGATTTGTCAGAACATCTGACAAAAAACAAGTGACTACAAGCTATGTCACATATAAGAGGGGGGTCTTTCAAGGAGACTCTCTAAGTCCGATACTTTTCTGCAATCTCCCTCTTGCCTCCATCTATTGTGCTCCGAAGCAAAAGCTCTGGATACTTATGTGGCCCGCCGAACAGAAGAGATTATAATGTCAACCACCTTTTATACATGGACGACCTTGAACTCTTTGCTTCCTCAAAAAAGGACCTTAACATCCTTGTAGAAGCGGTAAATAGGTATTCTAAAGCGATTGGCATGAGCTTCGGAAGGAAGACTAGAAACTACATCATCCCGTGATGATCAGGATGTTCAACTCATAGGCGGAAATACCATTCAACATCTTGGTATTGGAGAAACATATACATATCTTGGAATACCGCAAGCGGAAACCCAAAATGTGCATAACTTAAAAACGGCCCTTGGAAAAAGGTATCGCCAAATTCTCAGAAAAATTTGGGCTTTCGAATTACCTGGAAAGAATAAGATCCAGGCGACCAATATGCTGGCCGTTCCTATACTGCTCTACACGTTTGGTGCAGAAAAATGGAACGTCGATGAGTTAAAGCAACTTGATCGAAGCACACGCAAGATGATGACAATACATCGAAGTCTTCATCCTAGATCTTCCGTACCTCGAATATATCTCCCTCGCGATAAAGGGGGTAGAGGCTTGCTAAGCTTAGAGTATCTTCGTCGTTGACCGGTTCTGGCTACAGCCTGCTCAGTTCTAAAAAGCACGGATTACCTTATGCGACTCGTACTTCAACATGAAGTCGCCAATGCTGCGGCGTTTCTATACCATGCCGCAAATAGGGCCGCAGAGGAGCTTGACCGCCCATTTAATTCCAGTGACACTACACATGGCCTAGCATCGCTAACACCTCTGGTGCTCAAAAGTCGTATACAGGAAGCAGAACATACGCTCCTACTAAGAGAACATGCTGACAAACCGCTTCATGGTAAGTTCTACGGCATCATGCGTAGAGAAGAGCTCTCGATGGGTCTGTCCAACGTGTTTCTCAAGTCTGCTGGATTGTGATCGGAGACTGAGGGATTTCTTTCTGCCTGTCAAGACGGCGTTATAGACACCTTAGTTTACCGCGAGCGCATAATGAATGTACCTGTAAGCGATACCAACTGCTGAGCGTGCAAGCAAGAGCCAGAAACTCTTGGACATATTCTCAGTGGATGCTCTAAATATGCACGCTACGCGTACGTAGAGAGACACAATGCAGCTCTAAAAGTGTTACATTACCATCTTAGGCATTTCTATGGTGTTGATCTATTGCCCGTCTCGCCATACGCCCAGGGGGAACTCGAGTCCGTTGTGGAGAATGATCAGTGTAAGATCTACTGGAATTTTTCATTCTCCACCTCTCAACGTATCTGTGCTACGAAGCCTGATATTTTCCTCCAAGATCTGAAGAACAAGATCATTTACGTGATAGAATTCTCGGCACCAGCCGATGGTAATATCACGGCTAAGGAGGGAGAAAAACGAGCGAAATATCAAGCACTTATTTTCGAGCTGAGTAGGCTGTACCAAGGCTACAAAGTCCGTCTTATAATTCTCATACTCGGCTGTCTTGGAGGTATGAAAGCTTCATTTATCAGCCAACTCAACAAGATTCTGGCTTGCCAGCGTCAGGCTCATTTCATCGCGAACCGGATGCAAAAGGCTGTTCTTCTGGGACCTCTCCATCTGGTCCGTCAACACTGTTCTTCTTAACATTCTACAAAGATCGGTAGCTCTAAAAAAGTATCCAGAGGTAAAACCTTCATCTCCAACTGTCTTGTCTGCCGCGCAAGGTCATCCGCGGCTAGAGACCTGACTCCAAGGAACAGTGTTGCCCGATGTTATCACGCGTAAATTTCCCGCTCTTGCTTACCTTCTAGGACAGAAGGAGCAGAAGCGGATGACGTACACGTTCCAGTAGCTTCGGGATTGGTGTCTTTAAGGAACCATGATCGTAGCTTCAGATGATGTTCCTATCATCTGCAGATCTCGTGATTCAGATAAATGCACTACCTCCCTACACCATTGTCAAAATCTCTCTCTTCTTTCCTAGATCAAAGAGATCTTGAAGTTTGCCCAGAAAAAATCAAATTGATTCGTTTCTCTAAACTAAGTTTAGATTTCAACAGTCCAGCTTTTTCTCTATCTTTAAATTGAATAATAGAATTATCTCCCCTTCAATGCCAGTTAACCCTCGGTCCCACTTTTGGGTCAAATTGACCCATACATCAACTTTGGTTGTGTATACCTTAGAGGGAGTTCGTAAATTGGCGCGTCCGCGATCTTCCAACGATAGTTTAATGTTCTGACTATACATTCTTTTTTCAAAAAAAAAAAAAAAAATTTTGGAATTTTTTTTTTTATATGCAATTGATTATAAAATTATTTTTTGAATATACCAATGCATTTTACATTAGTTATAGTATATCTGAGAATTTTTTCAGTTCAATCGGATGCATTGGTATAAAATGGTACGCGATCAAAAAGTGCGAGGGTCAAATTGACCCAGTGTAGGGATCTCGATCGAAAAAATAGGTGGTGGGACTGAAGGTTAAATTGAACCGCTGGCGATCAAAAGGGGATACGCTCGAAACGCCGTCGTTTTAGATGGCCCCTGGGTCATATTTTTTTTCAGGTCAAATTTTAATTTTTTGATAACATATCCCAATAGGAAATTTTATTGCGCATATTTTTAGTCCTATAAATAAATTTGATAACTTTATTAGTTTTCGAAATAATCAAGAAAATGTTACTTTTTTCTGCAATCGTAAAATACGAATTTTTAGTGTTCAACTCGCCACAAGTTCTACAATAATAGGAATTTTGTAATAAAAATTTCAGAAAATGTGCACCATCATATAACGAAACTAACGGTATTCATAGAATTCCAACGAATTGTCACTAAAAATTTACAACGTTTTTTATTCTTCTCATAGCGTAAATTAGATATTGAAAGATTCAAACGCCTCGGGAGTCGAACGAATTTTCAGAAAATTAAAATTAACGGTCACCTAAAATTTTTTTAGGATTCAAGGAAGTTTTTAGGAAAATATCAGGCAATTATGTTTTATAGTTTTAAAGCCACAATTGATTTAAGATCTCAGCGCCGTCCCGTACGCGTGCTAGCTCGTCCTGCAATATCAACGTCTGTATAACAGCGGGCGATCGGGAGTTCAAGCCGGCCACCAAAATAATAATGAAGACATTATCATTTACATTTATTTATTATTTAAAAAAAAAAATTGAAAAAATTAAAACTTACTTTTCTTTTACATCGTCCTTTATAGTTTTAGACTTAGTAATATATTCCTTTCCCTACAATATAACATAAGTTTTGTAAACTTTTTGATTAAAAGAAACGTCTATTCATTGAATGCCCTCCATTAATTTCGTGATAATTTGATATTTAAAACTTTTTACATTTTCAATAGTAGCATTCAATTTAAAAGATTATATTAGATTAGACTATTTGAAAAAATTTTAAAATACAAGATTTTTAAGAAAACGCTATTAAGAAATCAAATAAAAAATAATAATAGGATATTAAAATTATCAGAAAAGTTCATTTTTAATTTTCTCTCATACTTTTAAGTAGTACCTTATTTCGGGAACATTTTTTCTTATTCTTCAACCAATTTTCTTCACACCTATTTCTTTTCCTGCCTCGACCCATATTTAGGTTCTTTTTATTTTAAGTAAACTTAAACTATCCTAAACAGAATATTATATGCTAACACTATTCTACAATAATGCTTCTGTGCATTATGTTCCTGAGGAGAGAATCAAAATAAACATATGCTTTTTTGTTTTGGTGTCCGGCTTGACCTTCCAATCGTCCGCTGTTATACAGACGTTGATATTGCAGGACAAGCTAGCACGCGTACGGGACAGCGCTGAGATCTTAAATCAATTGTGTCTTTAAAACTATAAAACATAATTGCCTGATATTTTCCAAAAAACTTCCTTGAATCCTAACAAAAGTTCAGGTGACCGTTAATTTTAATTTTCTGAAAATTCGTTCGACTCCCGAAGCGTTTGAAACTTTCAATATCTAATTTACGCAATGAGAAGAATAAAAATCGTTATATATTTTTAGTGACAATTAATTGAAATTCTATAAATAACGTTAGTTTCGCTATATGATGGTGCATATTTTCTAAAATTTTTATTACAAAATTCCTATTATTGTAGAACTTGTGGCGAGTTGAACACAAAAAATTCGTATTTTGCGATTGCAGAAAAAAGTAACATTTTCTTGATTATTTCGAAAACTAATAAAGTTATCACATTTATTTATGGGACTAAAAATATGCGCAATAAAATTTCCTATTGGAACATTTTATTAAAAAATTTAAATTTGACCTGAAAAAAAATATGACCCAGGGGCCAACTAAAACGACGGCGTTTCGGGCGTATCCCCTTTTGATCGCCAGCGGTTCAATTCCTTGGCATCTTATTTGATTATAAACTCTGCTTCGATGTAGATTTTATCTATCTCTGTAAAAGAATTATAACATTTTTAAATGCTATCAAATTGGGGAGCTGATCCCTGCATCTTACTTCAAGTCTATGCTTCGTAATCAAACTGTAAGATTAGCTCTTGGTTTTAGAAACAGTACGTCAGTTAATGACATGCTTGTCACTTGTTACATCCTCTTCCTGACAATCTTTTGGCACTTTGGCAAAAAACTTAAAACAGTAACAATTATTGAATCAAGAAATGTATTTGTTCAAATGTGCGCTTTCAATCGTTACAAGTTTTAAATATCAAATTCGTAGATCTTTTATGCATCCTTGTTATGAATTTTCTTATGAAGATCACTCTTTATGTGTCTGTAATCATTTTCAAGTCTCTTTCTCTCCCTATCGCTAATGCCTGTGTTTTCCATCCTTCTTTCATGTGCTTTTTTCTTTTCTTGGGCGGCTGCCTGAATTTCAACATTCCACCATGCATTACCAGACATTCTTCCTACAATCGCAGTACCACAAACTTTAGTCGCACTCTTAACAATGACATCCTAGATCATAGCCGATGCGCCCTCTATATTTGTATGGCCTATTAGCGCCTTCCAAGTTGTCTTATCTATGCGTTTGTTTATCTTATTCTGAAAAGCTATTCGCACTTCTGGTTTCTGTAGATTTTCAATCTTGATTCGTGTTTGTTTCGTTTTTTTGATTCTCTTTTTTCTCCATCCCTGACCTAAGTTAATTTTGGAGACTAGAAGGTAATGATCAGTATTGCATTCAGAACCCCTCATGACTCTTGTATCTTTTACTAGCTCTCTTAGTCGTTCATCCGCAATAACGAAGTCAATCATATTGTGGGTATTTCCTCTACACCAAGTGTACATGTCGATAATTTTATCCCTAAACCAAGTATTTGCAATAAATAAGCCCTTTCCTAGGCATGAGCTAACTAATCTTTTCCCGTTATCGTTTTTTCTTGGATCCCCAAAATTACCAACCACGCTTTCTGTATCTTGACGCTGGACGCCGATCCATCCGTTCATGTCTCCTAGTATAAAGATTCTTCCACCATGATTGCAAGCACTTATAGTATCATATGAACTGACCAAGAAACGTCTTTTACTTCGCTCGGATCACCATCAACTGGGGCATAGCACGCTATGATGAATAATCTTCTGATTCCTATTTTCATTCCAACCCACAGCAATCTGAGAGATACAAATTCATGATCTCTGAGATGCTGCCTTGATCTTTCATTCATAATCAAACCGACCCCTTGACTACCATGTGTTTCACTATCTACTCCTGACCATATTTCAAGTCTGTTTTTCAATACCCCATTTTCTATGTTTCTAACATCGCATCCCTTTTTCTTTTTTTCATGTATACATCAAATAACTAGCTTCCTTGCGTGCATAGTTTGTTGTAATTCTCTTACCTTAAGATCATTCACCCCTCTAGCATTCCAAACACCCAGTCTCCATTCATCGCCCGAAACTCGACCTTTACCTTCACCGTTTGCATGCCTTTTGTCAATAAAAGTTTCAGTTCATTCCGAGGTTATTTTATTGTTTAAAGTGTACGCCGAACTATAACCTTTATGCGAGAAATTTATTTTGCGAGTCGAAATCATGTCTCACCAAACTTCGGTTACTGGTACTAAAGTTATTTCTGACGTCATTATTTTCTCTGTTCTTCAAAACAACGACTTCATAAAATCCGGTTTCATACTTCTTATTAGAAATCGCTTCACAATTTTAAATATAGTAAATCGTATTATCTCATTGATAAATTTCGTAGAAAACCTTGGCTTTCTACCTTTCATGCTCCTCGTGAATGGATTGTCTCAATCTGCCATTTGAGAAGCAATCACTATTGACTGAACGCTAGTCTTGCTCGTAAAAATATAATTTCATTAGCAAGCTGTCAATGCAATGCTATCATTGATCAAGATTTAGACCGAATTTTTTGGGCTTGTCCTATTTTATTAAATTTGTCCCCTAGAGTCATCTCGCACATTCTTCAATTTCATAAAAATACGAATTTAAAAATCATATTTTCTTGCTAAAATATCTTCTTTTATGTTTAAATTTTTCTCGTCTGTTTTCATTTCTACACGTTCGACTTTGATCGTTATGCTGAGCTTGTGGGGGTGAAAATCGGTCTGTAATTCCCGGGTGTGTTACTTCAGCGGTCCGCGAGTTTTCGCTGCAGAAAATGAATTCTACAATAATTTGATGTATCTACATTTTACCTGGTTATGGTCGTATAAGCAAAGAGCTTCTGCACATGTATTGTGCTAACGGATTGGTGAATTTTTCACCAATCATAAGAAGAAGAAGACGTGTTATCCCCGCTCCACTGATTCAAATTTTTTTCAAAATATAACGTGATACGACCACAGAATTGCGCATGTTCACGGAAATCAGTCTTTCTTATCACGTTTGGCAAACGCGAACGGCATCTTGGAGGTTTTTCTTCCCACTACCCACTTACAGGTATACTAATCCTTACTACTCCTTCGTACTTTTTATAGGCCGAGAGCAAGCGACAGTTAGCTCGGGCTGATTTCATCCCGCCCTCTTGATGTACAAAATGAAATCGCGTGCCTGCCCACCCAGATCGGTTGCGTTTGTTTATAAAAAATTTCAAGTTGTATTTTGAAAACGATAACTGTGCTCATAACAATCCCGATGAAATTTCGCACACATATGCTAAAACATTACTCAATATGAGTGCCTCATCGTTATCCGCTAGAAAAATTTATAATTTAGTTTAAAGCACTAGAAATTCATTGACGAGTACCTGCCTCATCAAAGGCTTTGCAATAAGTGCTTGCCAGCTTCATGAAAGTCTTGCGCCCTGCGCCATGGACAGTGAAGTGTGCTCATTCCGATCCGCAAAAAAATTTAAAATAAACTAGAAGAAAGAATTCTACACCTGATTTCAGTTGCCTGTCTTCACAAATATATTATTTTATACCGCCTGCCAGCTCCCCATGGCTGCGCGACATCGCACGGCCCTGGTGACTTGCTATCCTTTGGTTACTAAAAAGTCGTCTCAGATTTTTTTATGGCTATTGTCGTAGGCGTAGACGGTGACACTGCTTGAGAGACCCCATGCTGCGCCCGGAAAATTGACTTTCGTCACGGTAATAAAGATCGAATACATTCCAACGGAAAAAGTATAAACTTTAACAACAATAAATAATGTAAATGTAAAAGTAAAGCGATTTTGTTATTTAATTTTTTAGAATAATATTCAGCTTTATTACAACCTTCTACGTCAATTAGAAGCTAAGAACGTGACTCTGTTTATTATTGTTTATAGGAGAATAAGTTATTATTTTACCTGAAAGTTGTTGACGCCAATTTGTTACACAAGACTTACACTATTGATGTTCTCATTTTGTGAACACCTTCTTTTAAATTGCTACAGATAGAACAGGTGAAAGGAAAAATGAAAGAAAAAAAACATGAAAAATGCGCATAACTTGGTAAATATAAACATTTGAATAAAATATTACACAGTAATGTTGGAGTAAACCTACTGGGGAGCATTTTTCTCTCTTGACAATTTTCGAAAAAATGACTACCTGTACAGAAAAACAGCTTTTGATTGTTCCGGCATTTCTTTAATCGATGTTTTCTCTAAATGTATCATTTTCATCAAAAAATGATATAGGAATGAAAATATGTATCTTTCGAAGTAGACCAACTTTTGTTTGAAACTTTTTCCTCTAAAATCAATATTAAGAAATTTTACCTAAATTTCCGGCAACTTTGAAGGTGATTTATAGTACCTTCACGTCAAGTCAGGTGACTCAAAATTCACAGGTGCTATTTATATGTCATCTTTTACATGTACATAAATTTTCAAGCTATTCCGAGTTGGTAGAACGGGTGTTTTGTATTGGTATGGTAGAAACCTTTGCACGTAGTCCGTCTTTGGTAGATTGTCAACGCACAAGAGGTTATATCACAGCTATCACTATTTTTATCAAAAATAAATTATTGTTCTTGCTGGATATGTTTGAAGGTAATTTTTTCAGTACACAAAATATCACAGACGCGAACCATCATGTTTTGCCACCTTCAGATGTTTTGATTTTCATAAAAAGCTGCGGTCGGCTTTGCCCTCCAGTATGGGGCGAATCCGATGAAATACAGCTTGTTGGAAATAATTCAATTATCAAATCATTGTTTCTTCAATGTAACTAATGCTTATGGAAATATGACATACAATAATGTAGGACTCGAAATAAAAAAAAATGGATCAATTCCATATCTTATTAACTTTAAAAAAATCATTGACTGTGAACTGGTCGGCGCTGCCCCTCCTTACCCTATACCGTTGTCGCTATCGCTCGTGAAGTTTTTAAGAAAAATTGCCCTTTTGGGCTGGCATTGGTCTTCGACAAGAGGAATTAAATAGGAATTTTTCTACGTCGTAAGTGTGACTTTGTTCGGTCTTTTTGATTGCCTGTGGTGCGTAGAGTTTTATGCTTTGATAGCTCGTGGGGCCGTGCGGTATACAGCTAACATGCGGAAGCCATGAAAACTTTGCAGGACAAGAACTCCGACCCCGCACAATTAAATGACGTAGTCTTGAATGTCTCATTTGGTAATCTCTCTCAGGAAATGATTTAGAGTTCTTTGCCAGAAAATACAGGTATTATACATTCAACTATCCCTAGTGATCATTTGGAGGTTATGGCGAACGCTTCTAACTTCAAGCGTTAAAGTAGTCAAAGAGTAAAATCTAAGAAAGAATCGCAGAAGCAAATCGATTCAAATCAATCAAATCAAACACTAAAAAGATCCTATGAGGATTTCATTAATCATTCTAAAACAAAACAAAAGCCAACCAGAAACAACGAAAGTACCGAATAGCAAGCAAAGTGCCGATAATAGGGGACCATTCTCTGTTACGGTCGAAGCTCTAGAGGATACATCTTTTCAAATTTTGCCAGTGGGTAATTTTTTCCATAAAAGTTGAACTAATACTATTACAAATTTCTCAACACAGGGAACGCTACCTTTCGTACAGGGCGAAACCAAGAAAAATTGGCCATTGATATTAGCATTGTTTTTAATAATTTAAATAATAAATGTTCCTGGAAGACCTAAGCAGGTAAAATAAGTAGTGATCACTATCCAATAATAGTTGAAATGGAGATTCCATGTCCTTATCACCAATTTTTCTCCCATAAGTATAATTTAAAGAAAGTTCATTGGAGTGAATTTAGAAAGGAATTAGACTCTATCCACAAAAACAACACCATTGAATTTTCGGGTTCGGAAAGTATTTTGAATGCCTACTATAATATCTAAAGAAATAGATGATGCCCTCCACAACGCGGGACCTAATATCGAAATAAGCCCGCCCAGAAATAGGAGCTATCCAACTTCCCCTCCGCGGTGGAATAAAGAAATTTGATAAGATCACACGTTTAATATTAGCCAAGCTGAAAAAATATTTGCACACTTCCAATTATGATGATTTGATACAACACGAAAGGTAGGATGCCAATGTAACAAAAGCTTTCAAAATGTGCAAAAATCAATGGATTCCAATCTTTCTGTGAGTCCTTATCTTTCGACGCTCCTTTAACTAATGTATGGTAGAAAATCAAGGGTTTTATACACAGGAAACTGTATCCCCCTTCTCCTACTACGAGCCCTGTTAATTCAGAAGTCATGGCCCAAATGGAAACTTATATGAAAGAGCTCATTGATAACGCCAAGGAAATTAATATTAATTTACCGTATCTTCCAAATTTTATTCACAACTTTAACAATATTGAAGAGACTTCAACGTTTAACACTGAAATAGGAAATAAAGTAGATAACTCAATTTTTGACAATCCATTTAAGATGGAGGAACTAATCTGGGCCTTACAAAATTCTAGAACTAAATCTTCCTCAGGTCTTGATAAGATTAGCTTTTAGGTCCTTCAAAATTTGCCAGAATTTACCCAGTGGAAAGAGTTCCTTATATTCTTGTTTCCAAAACCAGGTGGCAAATTCAGACCTGTGTCTTTAGCTTCATGCTTTCTCAAACTACTAGAAAAAAATGATTTTGATGAGAATGAATAATTGGCTAGAACATAATAATTTACTTGCACCTTCACAATTTGGATTTAGAAAAGGTCGATCTAGTGCAGACAGTCTAGCGATATTATCCACAGAACTACACACGGCTATGGCAATGGACGTCTACTCAGACTGTCTTTTCCTGGATATTGAAGGCGCTTTTAATTGTCATTCCAGAAATTTTGGTTTCAGACATGATTAATTTGGGTATTCCCAAAAAAACTTGCAAATTTACCTATTATTCTTTAGAATAAATGGCTATAACAAAGGACCCTCTACCTTTCAAAAGGGATTACCGCAAGGTTGTATTTCAAGTCCAACTCTATATACGTTCTATAACTTGGGGCTACACAAAATATTACACAGTCTATGTAAAATTCTGGAATTCGCGGATGATATATCTCTATATATCGATGTATCGAAATTCTCCAATACAGCACAAACCGGTTGAACATGTATCTTAAAAAAAGAGGTCTTTCAATCTCATCCACGAAATCCAAATGCGTCATTCTCTCGTTCTCCAAGACTATCCCAGATAATATTTTTTTTTAATGTTGATAACTTCAGATTTTACCTAGCGCAAAGGCTCTATTTTTGGGTATAATTTTCAGTAGCACCCTATGGCAGTGGTGCGTTATCTATCTATGATGACGGTTGGTATAAAAAATTAAATATTTTATACAATAAGTTTTTGAGAATTATCTTGGGTTTACCGTAACTCTACCCCGATCCACGTTATGCAAGCAGAATTAAAAGAACTCTCTATTTTAACAGAGTCCGATTAATAACGGAAATCTTAAAACACTCTAATAACACCAATAGCGACAATGGATACAATACCAATCCGATTTGGCTTTCCGTCCCCCGGGTTAAAAAAAAACTTGTTTGGCCAATCAAGTTCGACCAGTTCACGAAACGTCGGCAAGATTCGTAGTTTCGCACACGATTGGAACCCGAAAAAACTTTAAATTTTAAATTTATTATTACTAAACTATGTATGTTCGCATAATCATATGGTATTTGGAAAATCAGATACAGACAATAAAAACCCATTTCATGGTCATACCGCGAGTTAATTGCGTCGGTATTCCTCAAATAAAGGCTAGTAACGGTAAAATATGATTTTCCATACTGATTGGGCAGATATTGAGATTTTAACTTCTCAAAGCATGGTTCTCTGGAAAAATGATTAAATTATTGATTTTCATATACAGTAACGTTTCCTTTATTTCAAGTCCCCTCTATTTCAAGACCCCCCCCCCCC
>CAKNXH010059458.1:13740-58291 GCA_932178445.1 Andricus quercusramuli
GAACTGCTAATCTATAATAATAATAATTTTTCGTAATGAAGGGGTTCTGAGGTAATTGAATTGTAATACAAAGTAAACATGTCAACATTCAAAATGGCGGATCCAAAATGGCGGACGAAAATTGTAAGACCGAGCCGATATGATTGCAAATTACTTTAGTGGGGGTTTTCGGGTCTCTGATTTCGAATCTAAAGTCAAAAGGTTTTTATATTTGAATTTTCATTCTCATTTTAAAGGTTTGATGCAATATGGCATCGGACATTTAACATTTATGAATTCTCACTATATATCTGAAATCGACGACATAAGAAACCCCAAGTAGCGATTTTTAATAAAATTGGTTATACAGTGAAGTCTCCTTTATTTCAAGTCCCCTCTATTTCAAGACCCCCCTATTTCAAGTCCTCCGTACACGGTTATTTCAAATTGCGCAGTTCCGTCAACTCCCACCGCGGTCCCTGCACACTCTCCTCCGCGTCAGTGGCTGACCTATAAAAAAAAGAGGCCCGAAGAGCGCCCTCGTTGGTTTAAATTGAGTGCTTTAGGATGACGTCACGGGAACCCAGACTTTTTTCAGAAAATATTCTACACGTAAAATTCATAAATGTACAAAGGGTATTATTTCTGAAGTGTAGAATGTATTTTCTGACACGTTTCATTCTTTTGTCGATTGACGACCTTTCAGTTTCACTGAATAAAATAAAATATCCTAAATTTCGGGTTAGTGGCACCTCAAATTAGTAACCTCAAATCTCGGAAAGTTGCTTGTATTTCGTGACACTGAAAGGTCACCACTCGAGAAAAAAATGGGACATGACTAAGAAAAAAGATTTTACACTTGAGAAATATTACTCTTCAGACCTTTATCACTTACCTTTACCTTTAGAAATTTTCTCAAAAAACTCGTGTGTAGTTGCAGTCCTATAAGCTAACCTTGCTGACGGCTGACATTTCCACCGAGCCTAGCATTGTCGCGAAATATTTGATTCGCTTTTTGA
Organism: Andricus quercusramuli; assembly: GCA_932178445.1. Lineage (NCBI taxonomy): Eukaryota > Metazoa > Arthropoda > Insecta > Hymenoptera > Cynipidae > Andricus > Andricus quercusramuli. Next base: position 14,739 of record CAKNXH010059458.1, read on the forward strand.
TTCTATTATATTGATTTTTAGTTGGAAACTTATACTATTTCCAGGAAATTTTTTCGTTTTTCACGTAATTTATCAACAAAAACACTGGCCAACAGACCGCGACATTTTCAACTGCGCAAATCGGGGTCGTCTGAAACGTTTCCATTTGGAATACATAATATCGCGCAATTTCCGCATATTAGTAACTGTGTCTTTGTTCCTACGATGCTGGTGATTCTCATGCAAGAGTTGCAACCCTTCAGCTGAGAAACTGCGTGGAGAAACAGCAGTTCTGACTAGAAATGTCGGATGTATTTATCTGTATATTATTATTGATAGTATTTATTGATTTAAAATAGACCCGCGCTTTTTCGGTGCATGCGTAGTAGTGTGACCAGAAAAAAACACTTTTGATTTTCTTAGGAGTGAAGGGCAAATAACGGTAGTTTATGCGATTGCAGAAGCCAGATTTTTTTATTTTAAACAATATTTAGAGGTGGCCCATCGCCTTTGAAGTTCTGATGTAATTAACATGGGTAAACTCAACTTTTTTTTCATTCTAGATTTTAACCACGAAGTTATCCACTTTTTAATTTGAACTTTCAACATGTTGTTCTTGAGGTTCTCAGAATCCACATAAAAACATTCTTTTAATTAAAAATTCATAAAAAGCATTAATTACGGTTGCTTGAAAAGTGCCATTTTCGCTGTTTTCTACTGTTTTCAAAGACTAATAACGGCTCTTATAATAGATACCTTATATTGAAATGTTAAGAATATTTTCCTGGAAGGTTGAAGAACACATTTTCTGAAAAAGCAGATTAGGAAAAGTATAAATAAGCGTGCAATAATGAAAACAAATCTGAGTAAATTTTTGAAATTTGACAGGTCTACGACTTAAGCTGTTTAATTTTCGGGGCGGAGCGCTCATCAGCTCAGCCATAAAGGTCCATCACAGTAGGTCTTGACACCATAAAGTCATAAAGCAGTCCCATTCTCAGCAAGTTTTTTTCAGTCATATTTCCCTTTTTCAGAAAAGTGGATAATAATAATTCAGGGGACGATCGACTTTTCACTTACCGAAATTGTCAGCTTTTACAATGACAACTTTCAAAGACGATGGGCCACCTCTAAATATTGTTTAAAATTAAAGAAAAAAAAACCTGGCTTCTACAATTGCATAAACTACCATTATTTGCCCTTCACTCCTGAGAAACCCAAAAGTGTTTTTTTTCTGGTCACCCTAATGCGTAGTTGAAAAAGTTGCTTGCAGGGGGCGCATCGATGCAAGGCCGGAGCAGCCAATGAACGTCGGTTGATAAAATGAACCTGGCCACTGGCGGTGTAAGTGGGGGCCCCTCCAGCCTTGAAAATAACGAATCTTTACGTTTCAAGGACGCGGAAATACGCGAGATTTTACTGTATTTTGATTCGGATTTTCAATATTATCATTACTTGTATACAATTATATTATCCAGATTTTTCTAAATTTCATAATGTTGAGTGTTCGAAATTCATACAAATAAAGTAAAAATCATAAAAAAAACTAAAATAAACACCATGTTGACGCAAATTTCTGATTATGATTTGTTGAGTATTTTCAGCTCTCTAAATTCAGGAATGATCATCGTTTTGTAAATTCAAATCTTGTTTGAAGATATTTCGAGAAAACTATTTTTCCTAATATGAGAAAATTAAAAAAAATGAATAGCAATGAACTCTTAACTAATAGCAATAGTATATTAGAACCTAAGTTCAATTATCAAATGTATTTGCAATCATTATAATAAATTAAGTTGAGAGCTAACTGCATTTTGCAGTAGGTGACTTGGCTGGCTAGGCAGCGCTGACTCGTGTGCGTTTCATTAATGTCCAAAACATTAGTGCGCACGTTCTGGACACGAATGTTTTATGTCCAGCGAGCAGGGAGTAATATCTACAGTACTTTTTTTTTCGAAACATTTATTCATGCAGAAAATATTTGTTCTGACCGTACATAATTTATATGTGATGATCAGCTCCTCTTCATCTTTTTTTACATACTAATCGCTGTTGGATGAATTCATTTTATTTACACGTGTATTTTCAGAATTTAATTTTTTACTGATAATAGAAACTTCACGAAGTAAAAACGAGAGTGCTTATAAGAAAATTGATAAAATCACGTTTTAGGAAAAAAAAATTTGTCCTGAGTTTGGTGAAAGTTTTCAACTGAGTGGAAATTCGAATTTCTGTGACTTTACAGGTGTAACATAATATGCTTGGAAAATTTGATGATTTTCGTTTTCTCCAAAATAGGTTGGGAGGTGTTGCGACAAATTATCGTGTAAAAGTAGTTGAGTATAAATAATGTTCGGTTATTTACGATCTATGATTGAAAGTAGTGCAAGTTTTGCATGTTTTCAGATTTTGAGGTTGAAATGCCTAACTATAAAATTATAAAATCCTAAAAATTAGTGAAGTATATTTCATTCAAATCAAAATTTAATTGCGTATTTTATTTTGGTTAGTGGTTACATTTAGTCTGAATTTTAGCACAAGTTGGGCAAAAACAAACAACAAATATTAGTGGAATATTTCATTATTATTTATTTATAAGAAAACTATAATTTAATATCATACATTGGGCAAAAATTGTCAGAAGTTTGCCAGATCACACACGGCATTGGATGATTTTTTCGCTGATTCCATTTACTCTTATTTCTTGAACTCGCACTAAATTCATGCAAAATTGGTTTCACTATTATTCATGTTCCTTTAAAAAATCCTTAAGTACGTTTAAAAGCAATAATATATATATTTTTTTAAACAAACTTGAATTGAACATTTTTGCATGTATTTCTTAATTGTCTATCCAACAGCAATTTCAGGCTTTTAGCTGCTACGGGCGTTGCCTGTCATTTCCGGTAAATCTCCAGGTCTTGCCCACCCAGAATATGCCTGGTTAGTTGGTTAGTTGTAATGTGGGCGCCTAAGCTATATAGCCTATTTTTCCATACCCGTGTTTATTCTCAATGCAGTAATCCGAATCCGGCCATCTTCGCCGAGTGTTTTTGGATCTCCGTGGGTTTCGTTATTACCAGCGTTCTGAGATTATACTGCCGTCCTGATGAAGAAACTGTAAAACTGCAGTGTGACATAAGAGTCACCTTTGCGTTGCAGCGTAGAAGTAAACAGGCCTTACGTTAAGCTGCAGATGTTATGTTTCTTCATCAGGACGGCAGTATACCTCTCAGGTGCCAGGCATACTTATCGCACAGTAAATGACGTCCTACTCTGTTGATCAGGCAAAATGAACCACCGAAGCTCCGGTAGAAGTACATAGAAAAATTTCCTTTGATACCCGGCTCAGGGATCGAACCCCAGTCCTCCTGCATGGAAGTCTGATGCGCTTTCGTCTGAGCCACCCAGGCTTCATCAGAATATGACTAGTTATGGCTTCTTTTTCTTTAAGTATAAGCCAAGAATAACGTGTTTGAATCATGAGTATCTTTCTTTTTCAGATACATTACCATCCAAAATGGTTAGCAACGGTTCCGGCAGCACTCCCCGTATCCAGGTCTTTAGACCGACTTATGAAGAGTTCAAAGATTTTGCTAAATATGTTGAATTTATGGAAAGTAAAGGCGCTCACAAGGCAGGTTTGGCCAAAGTAATTCCTCCGCCGGAATGGGTACCGAGGAAAGGGGGATACGACGTCGAATCTTTAAACATAAACATACCTGCTCCTATTTGTCAAGTAGTGACAGGAAAGCAGGGGCTATATCAGCAAATTAATATCCAGAAGAAGCAAATGACTGTAAAAGAATTCCAAAAGCTGGCGAATTCAGAGAGGTATAATACCCCTAAGCACTTTGATTATGAAGATTTGGAACGCAAGTATTGGAAAAACATCACTTATGTAGCTCCAATTTATGGAGCGGACGTGTCTGGTTCTCTGACTGATCCCGATGTCAAGGAATGGAACATTAATCATTTAGGCACTATTTTAGATTACGTTAACAAAGATTATGGCATTTCCATCGATGGTGTCAATACAGCGTATCTCTATTTCGGAATGTGGAAAACTACATTTGCCTGGCACACCGAAGACATGGACCTGTACTCTATAAACTATCTACATTTTGGTGCACCCAAAACATGGTATGCTATTCCCCCTGAACACGGAAGACGCCTGGAACGACTTGCCAGTGGTTTTTTTCCATCATATTATCAGAACTGTCAAGCCTTTCTGAGACACAAGATGTCTTTGATTTCTCCACAAATTTTGAGGCAATATTCAATTCCTTGTAATAAAGTAAGTACCACATATTTGTGTACGTCCATATGAAAAGGACCCTTATGCTCGGTATGGAGTTACGTACTCTAGGGCCATATAGCCGAATAAATTCACGGTATTTTAAGCCCAAGACGAACCCTTTGGGCTGGAAAACGAGTGACTGGGCATTTTTTGAAGTTGGAACTTCCAAAAACCGCTTTTTGGGGCATGATTACAGTGCAAATAGATTCAGGATAGGCCGTAGTAGCATCCCCCACTCAACACTGAAAAAAATAATTTAATATTGATTATTATAATATAATATTGAAAGTAATAATAATTTAGAACAACGCCGATATCTCCTAAATAAGAACCGGCCATAAGGGCCATTTTCGTATGGACGTATACATTCAGATACCTAATACAGATCAATATATTTTTTGAGGAATAAGCTTGATCGTTATTAATTTTTTACATAATTTTACATAAACTTTCATTGATTTAATTACATATTTTTTATGAATGCAATTTACAAACCAATGGTGTTTTCACAGATAACTCAAGAAGCTGGCGAGATTATGATCACATTTCCATACGGTTATCACGCAGGCTTCAACCATGGATTCAATTGCGCCGAGTCTACAAACTTTGCGGCTCCAAGATGGGTTGAATACGGAAAGCGGGCAACACAGTGTACTTGTAGTAAGGATATGGTAAAAATTTCTATGGACACTTTCGTCAAACGGTTTCAGCCAGAAAGGCAAGTTGGAGTACCTTTATCTTTATTCTGTAATTTAATTCTGAAACAGAGCTTTTTATTAATCTTGATAATTGAATTACGTTGTAGGTATGAACTGTGGCTGCGTGGAGAGGACGTTGGATCTCATCCTGAAGATCCGCGGCAAACAGCTGCACCTATGCCCTCTCAACTGGATCTCCTTTGCAATAGTGAAAGTAATGGAGAATTGCCAGAAGGATATCTGTCTGCTGCGCCTAAAAATAAACGCCATACGATTCATTGCAAAAAAAATAATCCAAACACGAACATGGATTTGACGCAGCTTGTCAAGAATCAGCCTAATATTCCTACGTATGTCAAACAATTCCTTCAGATGATGGATGATGAAGAAGCCGAGGCTGAACCTGATGAACAACAATTGGAAGTTTTGGAAGACATCTGGTTGAAGGCGGGAGAAATGGATGTGGATGAGGCTTCTGTTTATGACGATGGTTACAATCGTAAAAAGGGCAGGAAAAGAAAGAAGAAACTGATTTCAGAAAGAGAAAAGCCGAAAACAAGAAAGTCATCTCTCAAGTTCAGGGCCAATTCTGATTGCAGTTCGACTACGACTGGTGACTCAGAAAATGGTGTCACTGTGAAGAAGGAGTTCTCGAGTGCATCTGAAGACGAAGATGGTGACACCTCATATAAACCAGTCAAAGTCAAAATTAAAGTCAAACCTGAGAAGGGAAAACCTGGGAGGAAAAAGAAGAATCATCCTAACGATAAGGAAAAGGAAGAAAAGAGTTTCGAAGTTAAGAAAAATAAGCCGCGTAAGCCAACTAAGAACAAACGTAAGTTTCCAAATGATGCAATATTTCATTCAAATGAACCATTGGATGTATCTGATGCAGATGTTCAGCGAAAGCTTATGGCAATGCCTAGTCTAACTGCCTACAAAGCCACTTCTTCAATAAAAGAACTTCCCAATTCTCAGAATAAGGGTAACTCTTTTTCTGACAATAACACAGAGAACAAACTTACAATGACCGCTATTAAAGACAATAACGAACCTCCAAATATCACTTCAACTCATGATAACAGCAGAGAGAATGATATTGATGAGGTGGAAGAAAAGTCTGTCGATGAATATGCCAGCATAATTCAAATACAAAACGACATCAAGCCTGATATGGAAATAAAACGTTGTAAGCCGCCCATTTTAAAACGATCCCATTGTACTGTGCAGCGCAAAAGAGTGAAAAATGTCCCCAACTCGAAGCAGAGTACATCCGTCATCAACTTGGATAATGCAAAACAACATAGTTATCCCGCCTTAAAAAGTGTAAACACGACACTTACTGCCAAACAAGCACCGAGGTATGATAGAAATAGTATTCTCAAAGCTCCGAAACTGAATTTGCCAGTAGAGAAACAGGACAATCAACAGATGCCAAAGCTGGAATCCGAGGAACCGATAAAAGGGAATAAAAACTTTAGTAGACTCATCGATACCGCTTACATTCTTCCCCCAAAGGTCTGGAACCCAACGCAGAATCCTCACTTAATAGCAACTAGTAGTGTCACTTATTTACCAAGTAACACCACCATCACAAAGTGTAATCGCTCTAATCAGTCATCAAATTCGAGTAACTTATCAACATCCAATCAATCAGTATCTAATCAATTCACATCTGTTAAATACAGTGAGCCGCAGAGTAATCAGAGGGCAGAGTTGCTCAAAACGAGTCTATCTTTCCAAAGAACCGCACCTTTGACACAACAAAACCGAACTTTCCACACTGATAAGATGCTCATAGCAGAACCCGTGCCTATAAACTACTCCAAATCTGCTGGCGAGGAATCTAATAACATAATCAGAAAATTTGTTCAACTGCCTGATCCCCAAAAATTTTTCGTCCAGGATCTAGGTCCTGAGAACAAGTTCCAGGCTGCGGTTTCGCTATTGACGAATGTTCAGGATAAAGGTCCATCGTCTTCGATTGATAATTTGAGCCCGCCGATTAGAATTCCGAAACCGTTAATGACAGCAGCGACTATAACGCCCTCAAATGTCCCAAAGTTTCCTTTGGGAAATGATTATCCTAAGGCTAAAAAATCACCATCTGGATGTTACGTAGTCGCTTCCAAAAAACCACCGCCCTCATTGTTACGGATATCTACAAAACCAATTCAGAAGAACTTGAACAAATCGATCATGTCATCAAGGACGTTTATGCAGCCGCAGAGTTTTAGTAAGACAGTGACTAACCGAATGCAGGAAGAGGAAGATGATGATGACGTGATCATCGAAGAAGTTGGGCCGAAACCTACTTCAGCAGATAAATGCTCTCTATCGATGATACCGAAAAAGTGTTCTATATCGACGCAGGTTAATAATATGCCTGGACCGGAAAACAGCATTTATCGATTTAATGCGTCTCCTACTAACAATAATATTAACAAACAATCTGTAACTGACATAATAGATGTTTCAATCTATAGTGGAATGGCTCCATCATTTAGTTCTCAAACCAGCGAACAAAACCGCGAATCAAAGTCAGAAATAACGCAAAATGATTCATCCGATTCTAATAAGAATTTTATGGAATCTTTATCACAGAATTTGCAGAATAAGATACAGAATAAGGCTCCTAGTATCATACATTCAATTGAATCAAAGAGTAGAAGGAAGTCAAAAGAGAAGCCGAAGAAGATTGTGGTAAATCGAGTTTTTGATGAGATGCCAGAGTCGCTGAGTTCGAATTGCCAGTCAACAGAATTAAATTTCTATTCGAAAAGCGTTCTTTCTATTAACAATGCGACAATTCCAGGCCACGTTTCGGAGATGCTTTATCCGAACGTACCGGAAAGCAAATGCTTGCAGGCATTTAATAATTACTGGAGTGCGCAAATTTCACATTGTGCGATTTGTGCTCCTTTTGCCTTGGCTAAGAATTTAAGCAACAGGCAAATGTCCTCAGACTGGAAGTATTGCACGGCAACATTATTACCTGAAAGTTCGCCGATATGGGTAAGAACTACTTTGATCAATGATTCAAATATTTTTACAGACTTGTGGGTCATTCCATTTTATTTCGCCGAAGTAGGTTCGCGGTCTAATTCTGAAAAAATGTTAATACATAAGTTTCAAAATCATCAGTGTTTTGGAACTTATTTTTCACATAAATTTATCCAAAAACTTTTTTCGAAATTTTATTTTCAAAGTGCAAGAGTGCATAAAAATGACACATTTATGTGCATTATTGAATTTTTAAAAACTCAAATGCTTCCATTTAAAATGGAATTGAATAAGATTATACGCACTCAACAGTCTTTAAACTTTTGTATAACATGAGCAAAAGTAACTTTATTATAAAATAACATGCAAAAATTGGAATTTAAAAAATGACTAAAACATAACCATTTTTCAACACTTTCGTAGCGTTATTAAAATCGCAGTGTTGAATTTCATCAACTAAAACTTACCTCATAAGGTTTATTCTTTATCAGACTTTAGAATTTAAGCCCTTTTTCCATTTTTGGTGATCAAATATTAAAAATTGATCTTTGAAATTCGTCACTTTGGAGGTTTTGTTGATTTTCGGAGATGAATATCTTGTAGATAGAAAAATGGAAAATTCAAGATTTACAGTACGTAAATGAGTTCTTCATTTAATCACTCTGAAAATTTTGCGTAGGCCCCGAGCCTTTTTCTTCTAAAATAGTATTTTTCAAAATTGCTCAAAATATTGCTATTTTGAGTTTTGTTTAAACGAGGTATCGACTAAGTAGAAGTTGACCAAATATTCCAAAATTTAAATTTTTCACATTTGAATCTCAAAAACCAATTTCACCTCAGTCGATACCTTTTTTGGTTGACTCCAAAAGTGAATGAAACCTCCAAAGTGACAAATTTCAATGTGTAATGTTTATTATTTCATCCGGGAACGTCCGTTAATTACGTAAGGATTTTTAAAAATGTTAGATCCCCTTTGTCAGGCTTTTTCTATAATAAGTGTATGTAGCGTTAATATATGCTTTAGAATGCTGACCCCCCTCCCTACACAATAATCTTACGTAATTAATTAACGCTTCTTCATCAAAAATAGGAAAAAGGGCTTAAGTTCTGAAGAGTCTTATAAAAAATTAACCTTACGAGGTAAATTTCAATTTTTGAAATTAACACTGGTTTTAATAACTCTTCGAAAGTGTTGAAAAATGGTTATGTTTTAGTTATGTTTAAAATACAATTTTTGCCCATTATTTCATATAAATGTCACTTCTGCTCATAGTCCGAGATCCCACTGCATTTTTCGTGAGGTGTTAAGCCAGCAGGATAAAAGTTACTGGAGATGAAACCTTAGACATAGACGATCAAGGAATGGCCCTCCTGCCAGCGCCCAGTCGGTCAAAGGTGCGATAAAAATGGATTCTTAGCGATCGATTTTTTCAATATTCACCTGTCGTTAGCCAGCGCAGTGAAATCTACACCATAATGTAGAGGGCAACTAGTGCTTTCGGAAAATGTACTCCTGCTACCCCCCACTCGGTCAAGAACCTCCGGCACGGTGGCCTAAAGGGGGTGATTAAAGTTAACTAAGTGTATATGTCGACCAGCACGATAAAAACACGTAAATGAAAGCTCTAAGCCCTCTGTAGAGGAAAAGCTTGTCCTGCCAGGGCTCAATAGTAATGAAATAGGTGTCACGGGCATTTCTTTGCGAAATTGGTTTGCTTTGGCTGCAATACCCTTCACTTGTCATGACGAAATTTTCGAAACGAAGTATTCAAAAAGTTTGCAAAAATATCATCGGTTAAGAGCATGTTAAGACATGCGGTGTAATAATAATTAAGAAAAAGTATCTTAAATTTTAATAATTTAAAAGGAATGTTCCTACCAGTTCTATTGAGGTAAGTGTTAGTGTCATGTTACAGCAGGATGAATAAATCAGACTACTAAATCGTCGACATCTTCCTTTACGATCCCTTCGTAAGATTAACATGCGGCTGTGAGCGGACAGTAGCAGTCAGATAAATGAGACTCGAAGCATTTTCCTAAATTTTATTTCGAAACAAAACTTGACATTTTTGTCTTCGGAATGAGCTATTTTTAAAAAATCAACTTCAATTATTTCAATTAATTTAAAATCCTTTCAATTAATCATTGTAATAAATAAAAAATTATGTCCCAAAATTTGTTTTCCAACAAGTTTTTCAAAAAATTTATTCTGTCAAAATTTTATTTTTTCAACATTTTCTTTGTAAACAACAAAATTTGTTCAAACAATTTTGTTGTCAACAATTTCATTCAGAAATTGTTTTCTTTCAAACATTTTTTCTCGGAACAATTGTTTCATATATTTTTTTTTTTGAAATTTTTTCAATGTCATTTATTTGTATGAAATTGATTTTCCAAAACAATTTTTTTTACAAAATTTGAACATATTTTGTTTTCAGGTTCTGTTAAGGCTTTAATTAACGTCTCAATTGTCTACGCAACCCTTCCTTGTAGGCACTCAGAGCCTACAAACTTGAAATTTTTGTCTTCGGCATGAGCTATTTTTCAAAAATTAAAATTAAAATTAATTATTTCAATTAATTTTAAATCATTTCAATTCATTATTTTAATAAATTAAAAATTATCTCGAAAAATTTTATTTCCAAAAAGTTTTACAAAAAATTTATTTTTCCAAAAATTAAAAAAAAAAAGAATTTTCAACAATGTTATTCGAAAAATTTGTTCTTTCAACAAATTTTTCTCTAAACAATTTATTGACATCATTTTTTTCAAACAAATTATATCAATGACATTTATTTGTATGATATTGTTTTTCTAATACAATTTTTTACAAAATTTGAACATATTTTGTTTTCAGGTTCTGCTAAGACTTAATTAACGTCTCAATAGTCTACGAAACCCTTCCTCGTATAGAATTTGAGCAGACAAATTTCAATTTTCGTCGAACAATCTGATTCTTTAAATCATCCTGTTTTTCCCCAAGTCATATTTTCATAAAAGTATACAATCTTCCCATTCGAATACTATTAAAAACAGTTATTGTACGTTTTATACTAATTTGATTCATCAGAAACAAACATCAACAATTTTTAAACCTATCACGTGTTTCTGTCAGTAAAAGGTTCCAAACGCCTTTTTGGACCTGTTAGTGACACGGGAAAAGCACTGTCATTAAAAAGTACACAGGTGTCACTAACCCATCCACTCGTATGAATCACACAAAAAATCAATAATTATTAACTGCTTCACTTATGCTTACAAAAAAACTCCTGATTGAAGCATATACAACAGAGACAAGCTAAATCTTGTACGTTTGAAAACTAACAGCGTCACTAACCGGTGTCTTTACCTTAAATGTCATTGAAAAAAAAATTTTGAAAAATTCGTTTGTTTAAAAAAAAAACGTTAAAACATTTTTTGTTTGAAAAACTTGTTGGAAAACAAATTTTGGGACATAATTTTTAATTTATTACAATGACTAATTGAAAGGATTTTAAATTTAATGAAATAATTGGTTCTAATTTTTTTTAAATAGCTCACTCCGAAGAGAAAAATGTCAAGTTTTGTTTCGGAATACTTCTGTGCGCTCACAGCCGCATGTTATTCTTACGAAGGAATCGTAAAGGATCCTCTTACAGTTTCTGAAGAGGTCGACAATTTAGTAGTCTGATTTATTTATCCTGCTGTGACATCACACTAACACTTACCTCAATAGAACTGGCAGGAACATTCCGTTGAAATTATTAAAATTTAAGATACTTTTTCTTAATTATTATTACACCGCATGTCTTAACTTGCTCTTAATCCCTTAGGTAGATAATAAATATATATGAAGTTAGCATTAACTTCATGCAACATCATAGGCAAATATAGTAAAAATGAATCTTCCTGTTCAATTACTTCTAAGTAAATACACTCTTACGCACACTCACACGACTGTATATCGTGTTACCAATGCGTGATTTCGATCGTCGGATTTGAAGTGTTAAAAAAGTAACAGAATAGAGTACGTCAACCTGACAGTGCCATTTCTTCAAATCGAAGTATCTATTATTGTATAAATAAGGGCTCATTTAGGGCTAATTTAGTGCCCAAAGACCAAATTTAATGACCTGTTGACCTCAAGTCAGCAGTGCCATAATTGTATGAAAACGAGGCAACTATTGACTGTATCAAACTCCTTTTCACACAAAAATCGAGGGCTCATTTAGGGCTCTTGTTTTATTAAGGAGCCAAATTAGTAACTTTTTTTAATGTCTGGTACTGCCAGCTTGACCTCAAACTAGCAGTGCCACGTGTAGAAACGAGACAAGCGTCGACTTTATCAAATTTATTTCAATATCATAATTAAGGGCTTATTTAGGGCTCTCGATAATAACAAAAATAAATGTTCAAAAATGAACCCCTATCATTAAAAAAACTACCCTTAATCAAAATTATGCAAATATCGTAAAACTAGCCATGCAATAATTAAGGGCAACTATTTTCACACTAAAAATCCAGAATTAACCCCCATCATTAAAAAATTACCCCTAAACTGAAATAACTCATTTATTATCAGAGAAAATACGCCAAAAGTTTTGGGCTATTGTTCAGATATACCAAACGCACAAAAATTATTTTCGGAAATCGACCCCCACTAATCAAAAGCTCTCCCTAAATTAAAATGACAGATTGTACTACAACAATTAATACATGACAGGGCGGCCAAAAATCACATTTTAGAATTTTTAATTAGGATTTTCAAAAAGCATTTTTGAGATTATTCAGAAGATATTTAAAAAAACACTCAAATAGCCTTTAATTTACATTAAAAAAAGAATTTAAAAAATATTTAAAAATGACAAATTCAAGTTGAACATCTGCTTAAGGCTCAAGCCTTAAAATTCTACTGGTGGATAATTTATAACGCCTGCAACGAACTTAACCTTAGTTTGGGTGCCTGAAGATTTGACTGTAACTGTTAGCTGTTAGCGAAAGTTAAGTTTTTTAAGTTGTTAAATTTTTTAAACAAATAAAAAACGCATTCTCAAACAAGTGGTCAAATTTTCGAACAAAATAGTTCGATTTCTGAATTTTCAACCAAATGCACGAACAAAGTGTTTTATCGTAATTTAATTAATTATATAAAAAGAGTACGCCTCAACCGTTCACTGAAGATTGTTTTATGTAAAAAAATTACATCTCAAGAAAATTTAAAAACTCTGTAAAATTCCAAATAAATTATACTTTTTTAGGATCCCAATACGCTGGTTTTTTTTTACGTAGTATCGATTTATCGCAGGCTTCACAATCTTTTCCCTAAATTACAAAATATCCAACGTAGGGCTAAAGTATGTTCAACGTAATTTTAAAAACCTAAAATTTTTGAAGATTTAAAAATGAAATTCAACGTTTATTTTACATTATTGTATTCAATCTATGAATTATTAAAATAATTACCAAAAAAACGTCTATATGCTCAATATTGAGTGACCTTAGAATGCTTTTAAAATATGGAGTGTAAAAAAAAACTATTGAAAATTACTCGTTACGGGTACATTCTACAACTTCAGCCCATCATGAAAAAAAGGATAAAATTCCTGGGAAAATGAAAAAAAAAAACAATATCCTGACACTAATAGCTTAGGAGATATGGCCTGTAAAAGTGATTTATTTAGTGAAATTTGTTCGAAAATTTTAGTTTTAGTGAAATATCTTTTTCTCTGTGGATAATGCATGAAAATCGACAAATTGAGAATGAAAGTAGACTAAATTTTCTGCAACACTAACAAATATTTCTAACTCTAATATTGGCGCAATTAGAGCCGTGCTAAGTTGGCACATTTTCATTGTACTCTATTCGACACCAAGTTTCTTGTTAAAAAATCGCTTCCTGTACATTTAACGTGTAAAATAGTCAACATGGCAATAAAGATGTATCAAATTTCCTGAAAAAGAAGGAAGCTTGTTCTAGATTTGCTTGCTGTTCCGGGCAGTTTTCTTGAATTCTATTCACTCGGATGTCTCCTAAGACTCTCCTAAGTATTTTAAACCTGAAACTTGAAGTATGCGATCTCACACGCAATAATTTAGAAACGAAGTTTAAACTACAAGTGAGTATTAACTGTATGAACCTTGGTGATTTAACCATGGCGGCCGTTGAATTCGCACATAGCTCTCAGTAAAACCATATGGGCATTTCCGTGATACCTTCAACTTGTATGCCCTTGATATTTTATATTAGTTTTGGGAAGAAGAATAACTTTTTACTTTTAGAATATTTTGAAGCATAATAAATTTAACACTGGACACAAATTTTAATTTAATAACAATGACCGGCAAGTAAACATAAAAATATTAAATATGCAATATGTCGATCATGCACTATGTCCTCCTTCTATAGTTTTTATGATTTCTAATTTTATACCACTAGAATTTTAACAAATAAAAAGTTTTTATTGAGAGTATAATTAAAAAAAAAACATTTAGGAATTCATTAATATATTTATAAAATTTTATCAGTACGAACCTGAACTAAGTTTTAGGAACTAAAATACATGTCCCCGGATTTTCTGTCGCTCGCGTAAAAAAACATGTTTTTGTAAAATTATCATTGAAAAGGTTCAAATTTAAACTTACTGCTCCGAGCACATTATTTTCAAAAGTTCAGTAGTTATTCTATGTATATAGGGTAGTCTTTAATTCTATTTTTAGTAAAGAATACGTGAGTTTATAAACCAATGCACAATGTACAAATGAAAATGTTGCTCGTGTAATATGCTTGTAATTTTGATAGACATTCAATTGTCGCTGTCGTTAAGAATCTCTTATGTATGACAAATAAAAATTCAAAGTAGCGAAAATTGCCGTAAATATCGATCAAAATTGATTAACGCGAATGTCAAACAACGTCTCGTATACGGTTATGTATGGAACGGGAGAAAATAATGAAGAAGAAAAGGGACCAGATAAAGCAAAAAAGAGAAGAAGGAGCAAATAAACGAGTGCAAATATTGTGGAAGGCAAAGGAATTATAAAATATTTTTAAAAAAAATCATTCTTTAAAGTTCTTATTTTTCTAGATAAACAATGTATTCTATATGTAAAATTATTTTATCTTCAGGCATTCCTTTCCTTTCACCTCAACATCCTCATCCATCCCCGAAAACCGTTCTTTACCAGAAGTAATTCCAACTTGTTTAACAGCTTGATTTGTGTATTAATTTTCATTCTAACATATACAATTTATTGTTACAGAATTATTACTACAATTTATGAAATATAAGGCACATAACCTAAACATCTTTTAAAATAGATTTATTGGGTGGAGTCATCCTCTGCGGTATTGTACACTACTAACAATGTATTAGTTACGGTTTTAATTAGCAATATGCAAAATTACTCATGCGTGCTTCTTCATTTATATTCCATTAAACCGATAGTCCAAAAGATAAAGTTTCGAAAGAATTACTCATATACTCTGGAGACATTCATTTTTCTATTATACTATTATACACCTTACTATTTTACATCTTAGATGCACAGGGAGCGATCTATTTACCAGAAACTTCGCGTCGAATAGAGTACAATAAAAATGTGTTAACTTTGAACGGCTCTAACTGCGATAATAATAATAATTAGATTTATTTGTTATGTGTCAATTTTCATGCAGAATCCACATAGAAAAAGATATTTCACAAAAACTAAAATTTTACTAAAAAATCTCTTTTACAGACCATATCTTCTAAACTATTATTGTTAGGATATTGTTTTTTTCTTCATTTTTCCATGAATTTTATCTACTTTTTTTCATCACGGACTGAAGTTGTAGAATGTACCCGTAGCGAGCAATTATCAGAAAACTGATTTTCTTTACACTTTCTCAACTGTAAAAGTGAAGCTTGCACATATAATTAATTATATTTTTGAATTTGGTAACTTTCAGCAATAATTTATGTTTTTTTTATTTTTTTTATGCTGGTATGGCTGTAATTGAACCTCTCCGGAACAAAAGTCCTGAAAGTCAATTTTTAAGTATTTGTAGGTTTTGCAGTTTTTAAGTAATTGATAAAAACTAAATTTTTCAAAAACAAATTTCAATCTTTTTCCACTTTAACTCTTCCGAAACTCGTTAAGAATGAAAAATCTAAATATTTCAATAAACAAATTCCGGCGAGAAAGTTGTTCATTAACGTTAAAAGAAGTTTTCCTGAAACTTTTAACTCAACCGGATAAATAGTTATAAAATTATGAATGTTTCAAATTTCAAGCGCAATCTTGACGCCGTTCAATGCTCAGTGCACATGCCTCCTCGGCTAGGAACGTGTTGCAGCGGACGATAAGTTTAAGTCGCATAGGGCAGAGTCAAGATTGCCGCTTGCAATTAAAAAAATTCATAATTTTTAAACCATTTATCCGATTTAGCTAAAACATTCCAGAAAACTTCTTTCAACCTTAATCAACCATTTTCTCACTGGACATTTTGCGGTGCTTAAAATCCGCGCGATAAACGAAGAGCTTGAAGGTTGAAATTCATGATTTTTGCAAAGTCTCATATAAAAATCAACAACTTTTTTGCTTATAAAAATATTTACATTTTTCTTTCGGAACTAGTTTCAGAAGACTTAAAAGCGCCAGTTGAAATGAAAAAAGATTGAAATTTTTTTTTCGAAAAATCTAGTTTTGATCGTTTACTTCAAAAACAGCAAAACCTAAAAATATTTGCAAGAGGAAAAAAATATGCGCCTTGAAATTCTGTACAAGTACCAGTCCCTAAAATTAATAAACGATCGATTTTAAAAATTGTCTTTCAGACCAATTCTTCTCAAGCTGAATCCACGCGTATCCACAAGCGCCTAGCGACAGGTTTTCCACTTTTCTTCCTGATTCCAGTTATAATTAACAAATCTCAAAATAGTATATTACATCACAAGTAGTATTAGACATGTGAAGGGCCACACTGCATACGGACTTTCACGGAATTAATTTTAAACAAATAAACGTGAAAACGGTTCGAGGTACTGCTAGGCTTTATCAATCCGTAAAACAAACATCTGAAAGAAGCAACCAACTTCGAGAAAACCTTTGTCAAAGGAACGGCGTGTGTCAAAAAACTCTTGATTTTGATACAAAGAGAGTTGAATAACTTTTTTATTTTTGAATTAAAAAAAAAACAAGAAAGTACCTTCGATTCATTGCTTAGCGCTATTGAATCACAAAAAGAAAGCTTAAAAAATAACCATGTGCGAGAAATCCCCTGTCAAATATCGGCACATCCCAAAAAACTCAAATTTTGACACCAAAAAAGTTTCGTAACTGTTTTATTTTTGAATTTAGGAAAAAAACAAAAAAGTGCTTTCGATCTATTACTCCACGTTATCAGACTGCGAAAAGAGTCTATTTGTAAGTGAAAAGAACACGCAAAAAGATGAAATTACTTTATAAAAAAATACCAAACTTGGACTTTAACCCACATCTAAACCGAACTGGACCGTAATCTTTTGCAGAAATATGAGTTAGGTTAAAAAAATTATTTTAGGCCAATAAAACGCTTTTCCGAAATTTGGCACTTACGCCCGTATACAGTATGCCCCTTCATGTCTTTATGGGGATAGCAATGTTTGCAAGACGAGTTGCAAAACCATGACCGAAGGCCATGATTTTCAAGTCGTCCTTGCGAACATTGAGCTCCACGTGAAGACCTGTCTAATACTACGAGTGATTTACCATATTTTATTCGAAATCAATTTATAAGAAGAATAAAATTTCTTTTTTTACGTCTGGGAAAATTTATAATTCATAAATTTAGGATAGAACCTAATAAATACGACATCTTCCAGACTAATATTTTAAATTTTAGTTAAAAAATATACGAATAGATAACGTTTCGGAAATCCAGCTGGCTTCCCTCATCAGATCTGTGTAAAAAACGTATTCAAAATTATAATATGAAGAAATATAATTTACTGACAAAATTTCTCTAAATATAATAAGAAAATACCTTTAAAGCATTTTGAAAAAATTCCTTGAAAATATCCCTATGTGTGTGTTCCATAAAGTTTTTATATAGTGCTAGAAAACATATAATTGAGGTTAGGTTCGAAAAATGTGAATAGTATATTTATTTATAGTGCAAACAGTAAATTTAATGGAAAGAAAGTAAGAAATTGATTTCATACCTGTAAATTGATTAGTATTTTTTCATTTTAGAAATTAACTATTGTGTAA
This sequence comes from Andricus quercusramuli, assembly GCA_932178445.1. Classification (NCBI taxonomy): domain Eukaryota; kingdom Metazoa; phylum Arthropoda; class Insecta; order Hymenoptera; family Cynipidae; genus Andricus; species Andricus quercusramuli. The sequence goes on from CAKNXH010059458.1 coordinate 32,928, forward strand.
AAAATGGTGTTGCCTTCCGATGTGTTGCATTGTAATTCTTAATGTGTGTGTTCACCAGTGATGCCAATACTGGCGCCTTTTGCTACTGCGCTTGCGTTCGGGCCGCGCACTGGTTGGCTGCAGTTGGCGCGCAATTCAAAATTTGAATTAAAAACAATTCTTGTAATTTAAATAAATAGTTATTGAAAAATGCACAAGAATGTATATAAATTGTACAACTTCTGATTTTAGAAAAAAAAAATTTATAAGACATATATTTCTTGAATAACAGTTTAATTTCTTCGACTTCCAAAGAATAACTTACATTCCACTAAACATTCAATTTCAGAAGTCTAAAATCAGAAGTTGTACCATTTATATACATTATTGTGCATTTTCCAATAATTATTCATTTAAATTACAAGAATTGTTTTGAATTCCAATTTTGAATTGCGCGCCAACTGCGGCCAACCAGTGCGCGGCCCGAACGCAAGCGCAGTAGCAAAAGGCGCCAGTATTGGCATCAGTGGTGTTCACAAAGTTTCTAAGATGGAGACGGGGCATACTTGCTCCGTCTTCACAAAACATTTTTTTTATCTTTTTCACAATTTTCACACAATAGTTAATTTCTAAAATAAAAAAATACTAATCAATTTACAGGTATGAAATCAATTTCTTACTTTTTTCCATTAAATTTACTGTTTGCACTATAAATAAATATACTATTCACATTTTTCGAACCTAACCTCTATCACATGTTTTCTAGCACTATATACAAACTTTACGGAACACACACATCGGAAAACTTTCAAGGAATTTTTTCAAAATGTTTTTAAGGTATTTTTTTATTATATTTAGAGAAATTTTGTCAATAAATTATATTTCTTCATATTATAATTTTGAATACGTTTTTTATACAGATCTGATGAGGGAAGCCAGCTTGGTTTCCGAAACGTTATTTATTCGTATATTTTTTAAATAGAATTTAAATTATTAGTTATACAGGGTGTTTTTTTTAACTTGAGACAACGAAATATCTCAAAAAATACGCATTTTACGGAAAAAATGTCTGAAATAAAAACTTTTTATTTTCGAGGGGGAAAAAAGATTTGTTAAAATTTACCCCACCCCCACAGGAGGCAGGGGTGGGGGTAACTTTGTAATTTCAAATGGCAACCCCAATTTTTTATCACAGATTAAGATTCTCCTTTACGAAATACGTAAGTTTTATTCAGAAAATTTGTTTCGATTCGCGATAGATGGCGCTGCAATTGCGAAAAACGAAATTGTTGACATTACTTTTAGCTCTACCCAGGAATAACGACGCGGACGTAGTAGTTGTCTATTCCCTTCGGGGTGCTTGATTTCGCAATTGCAGCGCCATCTATCGCGAATCGAAACAAATTTTCCGAATAAAACTTACGTATTTCGTAAAGGAGAATCTGAATCTGTGATAAAAAATTGGGGTTGACATTTGAAATTGCAAAGTTACCCCCACCCCTGTCTCCTGTGGGGGTGGGGTTGGGATAAATTTTAACAAATCTTTTTTCCCCCTCGAAAATAAAAAGTTTTTATTCCAGACATTTTTTCCGTAGGATGCGTATTTTTTGAGATATTTCGTTGTCTCAAGTTAAAAAAAAACACCCTGTATAAGATGTTATGGTGTTGACCAGGGTGTAATATATATTATTGAAGATGGAAAGTAATGTAGATTACTGGTCAAATTTTATTTTAATTTATGTCTGAGAGACTCTCAGATCATAAACGTTACAATACGTTTCGACTGCTCGTCGACAGTCCTCATCAGTACAAATTCTTCTACTGTAAATGCAAACCTGTTGTTATAATTGTAATTTTTGAAGGTTGTACATACTATTGTATTTCTGATGGACGGACTTAATTATATGTCGAATCGTGTAGATAGATATATAAGATGTTATGGTGTTGACCAGGGTGTAATATATATTATTGAAGATGGAAAGTAATGTCGACCAGCAGTCGAAACGTATTGTAACGTTTATGATCTGAGAGTCTCTCAGACATAAATTAAAATAAAATTTGACCAGTAATCTACATTACTTTCCATCTTCAATAATAATTTAAATTATTAGTCTGGAAGATGTCGTATTTATTAGGTTCTATCCTAAATTTCTGAATTATTCGAAATCACTGTTTTATAAGACTATAGGGCCGTCTGAAAAGTGAGTCGTAATGTTTATAATATTTTTGGTCGTGAAAACAGACGACTGACGTGGAAGCCATCTGCTTGGCTGTGATTGGTAATCTCTATGACGCGAAATTTGAAAATGGTTCGGCCCGAGCTAGAGTGCCATCTGGTTTCATTTTTCTCAACAGTAAAATTAGATTACTCTTAATATTATAGTGCGACGGCGTTCGGAACTAATTATATTATAGCAGGCTTGTAGCAGGCTTTGTAACGACGAGCGCATCGCGCTCGTCTACGCCTCGTTATTTAAAACTCACGTTCGGATAAAAAGACCTTTCACTCCTTGGCACATACGATACTTTATGTAACAAAGGTATGATTTACAAGTTTATCACGTCCGAAAGTTGAGGTTAGTTTGGCGCGGCCATAATCATACACGGTCGACTGCGAATGCGCATGCGCACAGTACAGTTATGAGTTCAGAACTAAAAAGGCGCTGATTAAACGCGTAAATCCTGCCTGCGTTATATAAAAAATAAAAAAGATTTTACTTTGATTTTACGTGGGTCGTGTTTATGTATTAAGTAAACAAAAAAGCCAATAAAAAGTAAAAATACGTACTTCTAACTTTTTCCCGTAAGAATTAATCCAAGAATAATAAGCTTATTGCTTTGTTGATATCAAGGGCGGATCCAGTAAAATTGTTATAGGGGGCGGTTGTGAATTTCCTTCAATGAATGTGTATTCAACTGTTTTGGCTGAAAATTCGTTATTTTTGGTAGAAAATGAATCTTCTTGGTTGAATTCAATTGTTTGGTTGAAAATTAGTCTGTTTTTTTTGAGGATTAAACTATTTTGTTAAAAATTCTTTTCGAGTTAAATTCAATAGTTTTTTATTTTAAATTGATTTTTTTATTGAAAACCCCTATTTTTGGGTTAAAAATGCAACTCCTTGGTTGAAAGTTGAACTACTTTCTTAAAAATTCATTTTTTTTTTGTTCAAGTTTCATAATTTTATTTAAAGATTCATCTCTTTGTTTGAAAATTGAACTACTTTTTTGAAACTTCACTTTTTTTGTTTGAAAATTAATTTTTTTAACCGAAAATTGATCTGTTTGGTTGCAAATGAACATTTATTTAAATTTCATATTTTTGGATAGAAAATTAAATTGTATTGTATAGAAAATTTGTCTTTTTGGTTCTGTTTTTGGTTGAAGATTAATAATTTTATTAAAAAATTCATCTCCTCTGTTGAAAATTGAAGTACTTTCAGGGGCCACAGTCAGTCCCCTATTCCCCTATTTTTTCCCTTTTCCCATATTTTTCCTCTATTTTTCTCAAGATCCCCTATAATCCCCATATTTGAGAATTATGACCACTTTTTCCCTATCTTTTTTTAAGCTGCGATTAATTTTTCAAGAATATTCAGAAACAGAAACGTATGATACTCAAAAATGCGCGCCGCAATTTCTTGTGCAGCTATAAGCATACGCAACTAACGATCTATAATTGATATTATATTTCTGGAGGACTTTTGTGCTGTGATGGTCCATTTACATCTGTCCATCCTACCGGCGCAGGCATAAAAGTCCATAAGAGTAAAAGAGGTAGAGAGTGCTTTTTGTCCAATTTTCCGCTCACTATTTTTTTTTTACTCTGATGGACTTTGTTCATCAAAATTTAAACCTAATATTGTTTAATTTCTTGTAAAAATAAACTCATTTTAACGTCCTGTATAAGATTCAATAAGTATTTTCCGTATTCATGACACGTGCATATTCTCTATTGTTCAGCTTTGAGGTACTTTAATTGTACAATGTACATTATTTTTAATTTTTCACTCAGGAATATCGGATAAATGATTTAAATTTAAAATTGTAATTCTCACGCTCGATTTTACGGCTTTTAAAGTAAAATGCCCAATTTTTCAATGAATAATTTTCATTAATTCACTAATTTTAGTTCTTCGAAATATAACATTATGCAAATATTTCAACGTGAAATAATATAAAATCAAAAAAAGTACAAATAAACGAAGCAAAATATGCATCTTTTTTATTCTTTAAAATAAGTAGTGCAAATTCGCAATACTTTGAAAAAGTTACTTCATGAAAAAAGGGTCATAAGTGAAGATTTAATATAAAGCAAAATAAATTCTTTTACATAGCATTTCTTGCAAAGGATTGCTTCTTTCTGCCTTAATCGTAAACCTAGAGGTTTCATTTTATATAATTTATTCCCCTATTTTTCTGTAAAAATCACCCTATTTCCTCCTCTAATGAGAGAAATTTATGCTTGTGAAACCTTCTTTTACGGATCTATCTCTCTTTATTTTTTTCAGGTATCTTCAAGGCTCTTTGCTGCAAATTCTAAGGAACAAAATATAGAACCAGAAAATAATAGACTACTCCGATGCAGAGAGTGTCACGTTACGGTTCATGCATCGTGTTATGGGGTTACTGTAATCTCCACAGATTTACAAAGTTGGGCTTGTGATAAATGCAAGGCTGGAAAAATGCAAGTGGTGAGTATGGAATAGAAAAAAATGATTTTTTACAGTAAATACACCGAGAGTCACTTAAAATCCCTGAAAATGTGAGAAAATATTATTTGATCATTTCTTTTAAAAATTCATTCAGATGTGTTGTTTATGTCCGATGAATGGAGGAGCAGTAAAACGAACGAGTGATGGACTTTGGGCACACATAATATGCGCACTACTTTTACCAGGAATAACGTTTAAAGACGCTGTCAACAAAGATCCCATCAACGTTTTGACGATGAAACTAGGTTTGACTAAACAACAATGCGGTTGCTGTGGTCAAAAAAGCGGAGCCTGTCTTAGATGCAATCAATGCAGCGCACTCTTTCATCCTTCCTGTGGTTTAGTAAGGGGCGCTACCTTCGTTATTCCACCATATAATTCAGATGAACTAAAGGTATCTAAAAAAAAAAGGTCAAGTTTTTTCCCTCTTGAGTTCGTAGCAAAATTTTTTCTCTCCTAGTCTGAAATTAAATTTCTGAACAACTATGGCCCTTCTTGTCTTTATAAAATATAATGGATATTACAACAGTAATGAATATTCGGAGTTTTCATCACAGATAATTTGCCATGGCCATGATGAAGGAAAGGAGAAAATTCCCATGGTTGGTCTAGGAGAAACTGTTTGGGCTAAGCATCGTAACACCCGCTATTACAAGGCGAAGATTGGTTCCATCCAGGATACTCTTTTTTACATGGTCACATTTAGAGATCGCAGTTTCAGCGAAGATCTTTATCCAGGCGATATCACTGTATGTATAATCAGATTTTAGCACCAACTTACTTTCCTCTTAAATAAACCAATATTTATGAATTATAAAATTTAAAAATAAATTAATATAACATTTTTGTTCATTTGGATATTCTAAACTTCAAGAACGTCAATCCGTATACATAAGTTATGAAATCATGTTGCTACGACTTCAAAGATAATTAAAACATTTTTTTGTTTCTTGATCACTTTTCAACTTCAAGTATGTTTAATTAAGCAGCGATTGCCGGCCGACAGCGGTGATAGCCGACTGATACTAAACGCACACACGCTTGGTAATTTTTAAAGTATGTCTCGAGAACACGTAAACCTGTGAAAACTTCTCACGTAATATATCCTGTTCACAGAGTCAGAAATAACTCTACTATGGGCCATTCGACGTGGAATTTAATAAGTTTTCTAACCTTACAAAAATATCTAGTCTCATTTCCGGCCGAGTTATCGTGTTTCAAAGTCATCAATGACTTTTAGTGCCGCTCTTGCTTGCCGTTAAGATAATTTCAGACATTGGTGTATTTAAATAACCGCTGTTATTAACTACTTTTACTTTGGCAAGCTTAAAATTAATTTTTCTAATAAAATACGTTACTCAGGTATTTGCTACATCTAACAAAAATTAGGGGTTTCGCCCGTCCGTTTTTGTGAATAAAATGCCGAATTTGTTTAAATGAATGCTGTAAATTCAGGGTGTCTAGCTAGCGACCTGAGAAATCTGCGGATTTGTCGGGAATTTTGTTCACCTTCAAAAATAGGGAAGAATGCTTGGAATTCGTTTCCCGGCATTTCCCGGTTTATTGAAACTTAATAATATATTGTGCCCCAAGATAGGCAAATAGTCTTTTTACGGTCAAGCGTGAGTTTTTGTAAACGCGTGATACCGTAAAAAGACTACGCAGCTTTGGCTCACGATGTTTCATCTAACAAGAGTATGTTTTTCGAGTTTTCGCATGAAATTACGTCTCACGTTTGAGGTTAATTAAAAGGGACACAGACACCGCGAAGAACATTACGGCGCATGACCGGTAAAGTATACCACCACCGAAAATGACCCACTTTGCTGCTCCAAACGACGCCGAGAAAACAAGGAAATTATACTCGCCTTACATTAACATTGTTCACTTCACACGCTTAATAATTTACACGTACAAAATGTAAGCTCCTAAGCATCATAAACAATTTTGAATTGAATGCCGTTCAACTACAAAATGTGAAATTTGAAGCTTTTATAAAGTAAACAACTGAAAGCTTTCTGGTTAGAAAGTATAAATCCACGTTATCAGTTTCAATGATCTAAGTTGAAGAATGAATCAATTAATACACATACACACACATGTGTGTGTGTGTCAAATTATAATTTCATAATTGAACCGCCGGATCGTAGAAGGGCATATAAAGTCTGATCGCTGGTGGTGGGGAGGCCCCTCGGCATTTTTAAAAACATTTGAAAATTTTAATTTTTCAAACATATATTCTTATTCAAAATTCAAATGCGCATCTTTTTTCCCTCTTGAAAAAAGTTGTAGCGCTGTGCATTCTTGAAATAATTCCAAAAAACACGAATTTTGAAAACTGAAAAAATTCGGTTTTTTCTCACTTCAACTCGCTCTAATTCACAGAATATTAAAGATTTTTGCTTCAAATTTGGAGGAATTATATTTAAAAGTATACTTTAAACAGTAGAGTAGTTTAGATTTATTTTTTTTTGTTATGAAAAATTGTTAATGTTTTTCTAGGTAAGTATACGAAAATGGTTCCAATATTTTCAATCGCAAAGTCTATCGACGTAAGTTTAAGCCATAAAAAACTTCCAGCGGATGAAATGTTCATTAGAATTTGTAGAAGTTTTATGTGAAGTTTCACACCAATTGAACAAAGTGTTAATAACCTACGAGTGTTTTATTCTCTCGAGCAACGCCGCGAGCACATTACTCAGAGGCGCCTTTCAGCTGGATATAGGCACGGCCGTCTACGAAAGTTGGAAAATTGTATTTTTCAACATCAATTACTGTGTTTTTTTATAATAATGTAAGAAATTATTTCTAACATAGACAAACCCTTTCACCCTAAACAGAGAAATAGAAAATTTTGACAAATTTGCACATTAGGGTGGCCCAAAAATATAAATTTTGGAATTTTCGACGGGCGTCGACGCCAAATCGTTCTCTCGTAAAAACAAATGAATACGTATTTTTTCATTTTGAAATAAAATGATTTTTAGTACTTTGTAAAGTATTTTAAAATTTTCTCTTGATCTACGAATTAAAATAGAAAAGTTTCAAGAGAACATGAAGCAAACCCTGAGATTTGACCCAAACGACAGTTTTAGTGTTATTACTCTGTTATTCAACTCGTTGAAGTCAAGTATCCCCCTAGGGTGCGGTTATTGTAAAAAAATTAGTTGGTTCCACAGAAAGTGCGAAAAAAATTGGGGAAATGTGCTGGGCTACAGGTTTGGGCCCGTAGCAGGGAGCTTTATGGTCGAGCCTGCATCTGGAAGTCCTAAGCCTTTAACAATAAGCCACTCTGCGTTCAACTTAGCTGCCATAAATTCTTCAGGATCGGAGAAAAGCTGCTGTTGGACGAAAATTTGTTATTTTCACTCATTTTTGTATTCACTTTAAAACTATAAATTAAAAAATAATGAACATTTTTTTTCATGAATCTGATCTCAATATCCTCAAAAATGCTTTTTGAAAATTTGAAGTTAAAGAATCATATCAAAGGCTCGCTACGAGTCTACAAATATTGTGATTTTATGCAACTTTCAAGATGCCTCAAATTTGTTTATAACTTTTTTCATGTATTAAAATTTGACAAAATGCATCTTTACTGAGAAGAGAACAAGTTTATAAAAGGGTAAATAAATTGACTTGTAATTTCTTGGACAAAATCAAGGGAGTAGAAAAGGTATACATTTTACGTGTTAAATTCCATAAGAAACAAAAATTGGTTTACAAAGTACTAAAAATAATTTTATTCCAAAATAAAAAAATACGTATTCACTTGTTTCTACGAGAGAAGGATTTGGCGTCGACGCCCGTCGAAAATTCCAAAATGTATATTTTTGGGCCACCCTATTGCACATACAAATCTTCAGAATAGATTCGTACATCCTATGGATAAGAGCTTAGGCTGAAAAAGTACATTTAAGTCTAGTGAATTTCAAAATATAGCTGAATAAATACATTTTTTAAGTGATTTAAAATGACATCTACTGAATGCATTCACCGTGGTAGAAAAAGATCAAGGAAGGAAGAAAACTAGAAAGAAAATGTTCGAAAAACAAAGCGGAACAAGGTATAAAATTTTGTTAAACAATAAAAGTACCTTCTATATCTTATATTCTTATTTATAAGAAAAATCAATGAAATCATTTAATTAACTAAGGGAATTTTCAATGAAATTATTTTGCTTTTTTATATAATATTATGAGCTGACGTTATTAAATTTATTTCATTTAATCATTTAATTTATTCACATTTTTTTAAATGAACATATAATTTCATGAAGACTGAATTTGTTTTTTCTTTATTATTAAAAAATTATTATGTGTTTATGTAAGACGTAAATTAAATTGTTTAGGGTGAAGAGTATACATCAACTAGCCTAAAACTTGTACAATCAAGATCTTTCGAGCCTGTTCTATCCTGCTGTACATCACAGAAGGCTAAAAGGCGCCTCTAAGTAATGTGCTCGCGGCTTTGCTCGAGAGAATAAAACACTCGTAGGTTATTAAAACTTTGTTTAATTGGAGTGAAACTTCACAGAAAACTTCTACAAATTCTAATGAACATTTCATCCGCTGGAAGTTTTTGATAGCTTAAACTTACGTCGATAGACTTTGCGATTGAAAATATTGGAACCATTTTTGTATACTTACCTAGAAAAACATTATTAACAATTTTTCATAACAAAAAAAATAAATCTAAACTACTCTACTGCTTGAAGTACACTTTGAAATATAATTCCTTCAAATTTGAAGCAAAAATCTTTAAGATTCTGTGAATTAGAGCGAGTTGAAGTGAGAAAAAACCGAATTTTTTCAGTTTTCAAAATTCGTGTTTTTTGAAATTATTTCAAGAATGCACAGAGCTACAACTTTTTTCAAGAGGAAAAAAAGATGCGCATTTAAATTTTGAATAAGAATACATGTGTGAGAAATTAAAATTTTCAAATGTTTTTAAAAATGCCGAGGGGCCTCCCCACCACCAGCGATCAGACTTTATATGCCCTTCTACGATTCGGTGGTTCAATTATAATTATAATAATTCTAAATCTAAAAAGTATTATAATTTTGAAGCAGTTTTAAGTTTGAAACATTAAATATATTGAAGGATTTTAAATTTCGTTTGAAACTAAACACTTTTTAAAGTAGAAGTTAAATTATTTTCATTTCAAGTCATTTGAAATCAATAATTGTTCAATTGAGCGTCCGGATTCCATAATGTCCTTAGCGCTCGGGTTCGCTCTCCCAGTACCCCATGAGTTGCCGAAACGCGGAAAAATTTCTCAAAATCACCGACTTGGGAAAATCACTGGGCAAAAAATATGACAATGTGATTCTCGACGAGCCGCACAACTTTTATTGAAATATTTTTAAAATAAAATTGATTGTTTTTTTACTAAACATTAAAAACCGGAATTTTTCATTGTACGGAAATCGATGACTTTTTAAACTAAACTCGTGAAAACTCGGCTTCTGCTCGAGGAAATGATATAAGTTTTTTTTTGCCAAATAGGATTAAACAAATAGATTTATTGCAAACCATTACCGTCAGGAATCCTTTCCTCAGACTTAGACGGAAAAAAGTTTGCAGGGAAGTTTCACAGTCGGGAAACTTCCAGTGGCAAAGTTGATCCTTGATTTTTAAGGAAAAATTTTGACAAAATTTGAGCAAAAACGTCTCTTTGTTTAAAAGATGCGAGCGATTTTTTATTGCCGCGCGCGCATCCGACTTGAGTCGACCGGCGCGCTCCTACCGACCACAGTGGTCTAGAATAGGAATTTACTGTTCATAATCGACCACAGGTCGTATTTCTTAACCGATTTTGAATTTATTTTTTTAGAAATGCTCAGCATTAAATTCTAAGAGAATTTGGTTTGCAATTTTTTAATTTTGGCAACAGAGCAGTAGTATATAAACAAATAAAGTTACAAAATTGGCCATTTCGGCTTGGTGAATTTTTATCTCAAGAAAAAATACAGAAAGAGAATCACTATCAGGTGGAATTATTGAAACTCAATATTTATCTTTACAATTAGCCATAAAATACGAGTTTCTAATGCATAAAATACTACTTTATACTGATAATTAGATCCTTACATAAATTGTTTAAACAATTCATTGTTGTTTTTAGCAATTTTCTCTTAGAATAGAGTTAGAAAGTGAGGTAATAATTAATGCAAGTTAACAAACATGCTCATTTAAACAATTGCTTATTGTTTATAACTATCTTTTCTTAGAGTAATGCTAGAAAGATCCTTTTTTCTGCAATCTTTAATTTTGCTTTGACTTTTTAGTTATGAACAAATAATAAGAGAACGTCAAAAAGAATCATTTTTTAAGTAGTATTGTATTGTTTTAAGTAAATTATTTTTGCTTTTTTCTCAATGTTTCAACAAAATTAATTTAAACAAAAAACCTATCTTACACAAGAGACAAAAACAAAGAATGGAATAATTAGGAGTAGGTGGGAGGACTAGGTTTGTAAATTACGTGTGTAAATTTTTTTAAATTACAATTAGAAGTTATTGCAAAGCGTAAAAGAAAAATTTGTTATTGCACATATTTTAAAACTTGTCCCCCCCCCCCCCTCCTTCTGGCCTGGGGAATCCCTGGGATCCATGTACAAAATTTGATGCATATTTCAGATATCTGTTTTACTTCAGAAAAATATATTCACTTACCTAAGAGAAGATAGTTATAAACAATAATAACTTGCTTGAAGAACTATTTTTGTTCAACTGGCGTTAATTATTACTGTACAAGTGAAAAGTGGGCTCTGCCTTGACCAGCGTATCCCCACTTTGTAATCTACACCGCGTGACCACCTCACCGATACAAAGTACATGAGTGTTAGTGCAAAAGTTTCGGGATTGTATCCATTAAAAAAGTGCTTAGGCCCCCTGAATATCATATTTTCTTAATAATAAATAAACTATTAAGAAAAAATATTAAAAATAAAGTATCATTATTAAACTTTAAGAAGATTCATCAAAATTGCTTATTTGATCAAAAATGACAGATTTATGATACGAAATCATCATGTGGAACATAACCTCAAGCAGGAAACGTCAGATTGAACAAAACACCTTCAAGTGGAAGAATTGTTCAAAATTCATTCAATTTACATTTAATTTAAGGTAGCGTTTTTGTATTAAAACGATTTTTTGCAAGATTTCATACAATTTTTCCGCCTAAAGGGTCATTTCACATTATGCAATAGTAGGAAGAAGTTATGTTTTCTTGACAGGTAAGGAATAAAAACCTACACAAAATTTGGAATTTTCTAATTTTTAATTCACTATCCTTCTTAAATTATTCAAGTTATAATTTTGTATCGAAGTATTTACGTTTTTGATTGATTACGAGAAGCAATGATAAAGGGAACTTTTAACAAAATTGCTTCAAAGTGGATAAAAAGTGACAGTTTTATGATACGAAAACCATGTGGAACATAACCTCAAGAAGAAAACGTCAAATTGAACAAAATACCTTTGCGTGGAAGAATTTATCAAAATTAATTTATATTTAATTCAAGGTGATGTTGTGTATTGAATCGATTTTTTGTCTGCAAAATAAAAGGAGTAATCAAAAGAACAATTTTCATGTGTGAAGAATGCGACGTACCTTTATGCAAAGAAGAATTCTTTGCCTATCATAATCAAACAAATATTTAAGTACTTTGTACAAAAATTATAACCTAAATAATCTAAAAAGGATAATAAATTATAAATGATATAATTCTTAATTTATTGTATGATTTTCTTCCTTACCCTCCACGAAAACATAACTTCTCCTTCCTACTATTGCAGAGTGTGAAATAACCTTCTAGGCGCGAAAATTGCATGGACTCTTGCGAAAAATCGTTTTAATAAACAACGTCACCGTAAATTGAATGTAAATTAAATGAATGTTGAACAATTCTTCCACTCAAAGGTATTTTGTTCAATTTGTCGTTTCTTTCTTGAGGTTATGTTCCACATGATGGTTTTCGCATCATAAACCTGTCACTGTTATCCAATTTTGAACAATTTTGTTGATTGTTCTTCAACTTCAATACTGATACTTTATTTTGAGTACTTTTCAATAATAATTTACTTTTTATCTAAAAAGGTTCTATCGAGGGGCACTTGTGCCCCTCGAAAAAGCTATGCGACACAGCTCTGACACACTTACACACATCACGTTACGTAAATGAGCACTACTGTTGGTTGTTCCCTTTCTACATGCCTCATTTTACATTTTTGACGATAACGGTCTGATGACCAGGTAGAGGGTTAAGCAATTAGGTTTGTTATATTTAATTAATTATTACCTCACTCTAAGTAAAATGTGGACAAAAAGTTGAAAATTTAAGAAAAAACCCGCGACTTTCTAACTTTATTCTTAGAGAAATTTGCTAAAAACAATAATAAATTGTTTATACAGTAGATGTAAGCATCTGATTATCAGTATAAAGTAGTATTTCATGTATTAAAAACAATTTGCATTTAAAAAACCTAAAAAAAATGATAATTAGCGCCAAAAACTCGCAAAATCCATTTCTTGACTTATGGGGGTTTTTGAGGACTCTATAAAGCAGACTTAGGGGGTGATATTTGAAAAGTAATATTTCATTCATATTCTATGGCTAATTGTGAAGATAAATGTTACGTTTCAATAATTCCAGCTGATAGTGATTCTCTTTCTGTAAATCAGAATTTTTTCTTCAAATTTACTGTTTATTCTTTTTAGCATTTCTTCGATTAATTTCTATACTATTTTCGCCAACGCATGTAAGATTAAAGTTTTTCCAATTAATTTCTTTAAATTATGTTGTACTTTTTGTATGTTTCGTTTGGAGTGATCATTAATTTGAAGAGCATTAATTTCATGTATAATTTTTTTCACAAGTTTAAAAACAATTAAAGAATGGAACAAATATCTTGATAAAAAAATAATAATTTCGTCAACTTTTCGACTATCTTTTAGTACTTTTTTAACTTTTTAAACTTTTTCTGGGTGAACCCGGGTTTTCATCATCAGTCACGGACTAAGTGAAGTACCTGATGAGTCAACGATGTTACGAATTAAATTAATACTATATTTGGATTATATTGTGTATGGCACAAAATTTGTCAACGGCGATACCACGCTGAAAACACCAGTTCCCGTTAGATCACTGAAGTTAAGCAGTGTTGGGCGCGGTTAGTACTTGGATGGGTGACCGTTCGGGGAATACTGCGTGTTGTTGACCCGTCGTGGGTGAGGTGGACCCACACTGGTAGTATTTATCCACCTAGAAACACTACCCGAATCGGGTAGTGAGGCAATGAACTTTCGAGTTCGAAATGCTAATCAATTTTTTTTTTTCATGGCACAAAGTTAAGAGCGTGGCGTTTTTTGAAGCTCATCTTTTACCACTGTTGTCCTTACACTGCGGTCGAGTGTGTTAATGGAGACATCAGTCGCCTCTGGATGTTTTCTTAGAGCTACCATCTGCCTCTTTTGGTTTTTTGTCGCCTACTTCCTGATGGTCTAGGAAGTTTCTTACATTACGACAAGTGTTTAATAAAACCGCTTTTTGAGCTGCTGCCAGTACCCTACTGACTCCTAGATGTTCGAGATGTTCAGTGTATCTTGCCGAAATCACAATAGGATGAATAGATCATGCCTCACATTCCTCCATATTGTCTTTACTTCATGCATTAGCTCGATATACTTATGGATTTGGGTTTTATAGGTTGCCTGCAAATTCCGGTTAAGTTGTTGATGTATAATGCCCGTTACATCATTATATTTGTTTGTATATTCTCTCTCAGCCATTACGCGACAACCGTCAATAATGTGCTCGATGGATTCGTTGGTATCTCCACATAATCGGCACCGGTCAACCACTTCTTGATGTGACACGTGTTTGCGTTAATTTCTGGTAGCTTATTATATAAGAAGTTGTAGGCTCCAGAAGCTATGATCATAGTTCTTTAATGCAACCAATCCCATCGCACTCCTGATCCTTCTGTCCTACAAGGCAAGAAAGAGTGGGAAATTTACGCGATATTACATCCTAAAATACTGCTCCTTAGAGTCCGGTCTCTAGCCGCGGATGACCTTACACGACAGACGGGACAGTTGGAGATGAAGATTTCACCTCTGGATATTTTTTAGAACTACCAATGTTTGTAGAATGTTATAAGGAACAGTGTTGACGGACCAGATGTAGTGTTCCCAGAATAACAACCTTTTGTATCTGGTTCACGATAGACTGAGCCTGACACTGGCAAGCCGGAATCTTGTTGAGTTGGCTAAGAAATGAAGCTTTCATACCTCCAAGGCAGCCGATTATGAGAACTACAAGGTGGACTTTCTAACCTTGATACAGCCTGCTAAGCTCGAAAAGAAGTGCTTGATATTTAGCCCGTTTCTCTTCCTCCTTTGCCATGATATTACCATCGGTTGGTGCCGAGAATTTAATCATGTAAATGATCTTCGTCTTCATATCTTGAGGACAATATCAGGCTTTGTAGCACTGATACGTTGAGTGATAGAGAATGAGAAATTTCAGTAGATCTTACACTGGTCATTCTCCACAAACGGACTCCAGTTCCCCTTGGGCATATGGCAAGACGGGCATTACATCAACACCATAGAAGTCGCATTGTGTCTCTCTATGTACTCATAGCGTGCATACTTTGAGCATCCCCTGAGAATATGCTTAAGTGTTTCTGGCTCTTGCTTGCATGTTCGGCAGTTGGTATCGCCTACAGATACATTCATTATGCGCTTGCGGTACACTAAGGTGTCTATAACGCCGGCTTGACAGGCAAAAAGAAACCCCTGAGCCTCCATCATCAATCCAGTAGACTTGAGAATCATGTTGGCAGACCCGTCGATAGCTCTTAACTACGTATGATGCCGTAGAATTTACCATGAAGGGGCTTGTCAGCATGTTCTTTTAGTAGAAGCGTGTATTCTGCTTCCTGTACACGACTTTTGAGCACCAAAGTTGTTAGTAATTCCAGTCCATGTCTAGTGTCGCTGGAATCGAATGAGAGACCAAGCTTCTCTGCGGCCCTATCTGCGGCTCGGTATAGAAACGCTGCAGCATTGCGACTTCATGTTGATGTGCGACTCGCATAATAGAATCTGTGCTATTTAGAACTGAGCAGGCTGTATCCCAGGGATGGGAGAACGCGGATATCTCTGGCATACGCACTAGTGATTCCTGTGTAATACACCTGGTATTAGACGGTTCCCCCTGCAACCTGCGAGCCCTCTTTTGAATCCACGTTGTTCCATTATTGCACTCCGTACAGGCTCGATAGATGTTAATATCCTCTCTTTGAGGATGGTAGTGAATAGCTTGTAGGCGGTGTTTTAAAAAGCGTTGGTGCGTAGAAGAGAACTTCTTCCGCTAAAAGTTGTTGATTTTATCTGGCCCTGGCGCTGAGAAATTCTTAGTTCTAGCGATAAATGTATGCATTTGTTAAGCAGTAATTGGCGGACACTCTTCCTCTGGACGTTGCAACCACTATTGTCTTTGGCAAAAGTTACAAAAGAGTGATATATCTGAAGCGTCTTCGTCTGGCTGATAAGGATCTCCATATACTTGCTCCCTGAAGACTTGAATCTCTTCTCGACTAGGCGGATTTTCAATGGCATTTGACGTTTTATTGAACAGATGGAAAGGATGAGTAGAAAATGTGGAATTTCTCTGAATATACATTACCCGCCGTTCAAGGCACTCGACTCTTTGGCTGTTAAAGAAGCTCTTATTTTTTGCATCCAGTGCTGCTTGATGGTCAACAGTTCACAGTTGTTCAGTTTGTGATTTGCTTCTCTTAAGTTTCGAGCAAGTGCCCTAAATTTTGGAGTCCATTTTTTATTTGATGTTATGTAGCTAATCACGCACTGAACATTTGTTGCATGCCGTCTCGCCATTTTGATTTCGAACTGAAGCTGTGAAATACGGTCGCGAGTCTTACTTAGGTGTACTGAAGTATCATTACTTCTATTGTTGCTAAGCAGGGAGACCGCCATTTTGTAAGCTACACAGTTCAGAGTCCAGAGATTAACATCTTCGGGGAGCAAATCGGGGAGAGGAGTATTAGCTTCAACTAATTTGTCCATCCTGAGAGAGACTTTTTGGTTGATTTTTGATCTCCTAGTTCTCATGTTCACATTATCGGTTATCTGCAAAGGCGTTATTGCTGGAACGGGTGGTATGTTCGCTGGAGGATATTTCTCCTCTTGCTGATGAAAAGCTTCATATCCCTTTCGGCGTAAAAAGTATACCTGATCTCTTAAATACTGAGGCATCGTATGAGCATATTGACCCAACGTTCATGTAACCTCAGCTTGTATCCTCTTCGCGCCGGTGAGCTTCCTTGCCAACAGGTAAGGATGTCCTTCCTGAGTTGGCTCGGCCATTTAAAACAATGTTCTTGCGTTTGTCCGGGGCCATTGCCTGGTCGTAGCCTCGGTTCGGTCCTATTGCCACTCCCACTGCATTTTTTATTATTATACTTTATCAATTATTATTATATTAAAAATGAGGAAGCTCATTTTACTCTCAGGCTTAACATGGTTATTGCCTAATATGTCGAAGGCATTTTTGGTTAGAGTTGGATTTTTTGTTTGTTTGAATATCATGCACGGGGTTGTCCCGGTATATATTATCAGTCACGGACGCATTATTATAATGCAATCAAGTGATCTGATAAGAGCGTGTGCCTTGACATATTGGGCAAAGCCTGGTTTTTACCCCATCATTCACGGACTGGGTTGCAGTCAAGTGCATGATGGTGGGACCTACAGCTTAAGGTGGGTTCCGAACCACCAGAACCTCGGTAAAGGTACATAGAAAAATTTCAAGAGGTACCGGCTCAGGAATCGAACCCCGGACCTCTGAGGTGAAGTCCGAGCGTCTAATCAACTGAGCCACCGAGGCTCTTTGCACCCACCGAGGCATATATAAAAGTTAAAAGTTATATATATATAAGTTAAAAGTTAAAATCAACTTCCACTTTTCTTCTCTGATTGGTAGAAGCGATTCAACAACTCAAGGTTCTTGCAATATTTGAAATATTACTCATTTCTTTTTCAATTTTTTCCGAAATTAAGTATTTAAACCGCATTTTCTTACACCAATGTGAAGAGTAAGTCTATTATTAAAAAATGCAATCGTTATAAATCATGAAACGACCCTCTTGTACATATTTTCAATATAAAATTATTAAATAGGGAACTATTTGAAAAACTCCCAAATAAAAATATCAGTTCGCGAAGCGGGCGGCAAGCACTATCACTTAAGGGTTTCTTGAGGCGGGTTTACACCAAGCGAGCATTGTTCGCGAACGTTTGCGAAAGCTTACGAGCATTCGTGAACAGGGGGGGAGCTTCCCGTTCACACTGCCTGAGCCGAGCAGTTGTTCGCAAGCATTCGGTCGTGTTCCGGCAAAAGTGCACGAACATGGTACCCACATTATCAAAGCTGTCAATTTTTTTCAAAATTTTAAAGAATTTCAAACGAAAATAATTGAAAATTGTACTATTTCATGAAAAGTGATTAATATAATATTAATTTTATTGATATAATATTAATATAATTAATATAATAATATAATACAATGGTGAGAAGCGAATTTGAATTTCATTTTTGAAGACATTTAATTATCTATTCTTTTGTTTAATATCAAGATATCAAACATGAAGATGTAAAAAAAATAAAAACTGAATAATTTTATTAAACAAATGATTCAACTATAGCGGTTTCCAGTTTTCAAAATTTTAAAGAATTTCAAACGGAATAATTGAAAAGCCAATTATTTCCAGGCACTTTTCGTTACCCCTTTCCATGTTTTACAATAAAAACAATAAATTCGATGCACTCCGAAAAATGCTGTGCGTGCTCCTATTGGGATCTGAATTCTTGGGTGCGCCACCATCGCCATAATTTCAATATTGCCGCTATTCCAGGTAGATTTTGAATAGAAGCCTAGGTAACGTGCGAAAATCATTAAAAATTATTACAAATATTTCAAAAATGAAAAATCCTGAAGGATCCTTATCAGACTGATTCCATTTCAAATCATGCAGAGAGATCCAGTTCAGGATGTCAGAATAAACAAAAGCTTTTTTTAGGTGAATGATTTTTTCAACAAGAAAAATTTGTTTTGTCGTAAACCCAAACTTTTAATTTTTGCGTCAACTACTAGGAAAAAGGGTAAATGTGAAGATCACAAAGTTGTTTAGAATTAAAATTTTCAAAGCAATCGAATTATATTTTTATATAGTACAACAACACTTAAAATTTATTGAATGTTACTATGATTTACTGAAAAATAAGTGATCTTTCTAGAGATCGTGTACTTTTTGCACATAGAAAACATGTTTAACGGATATTTTTTTCAAAAATGAAGAAAATGGACAGTGCAATCGAAGACATCGAGTGCAGAGGCAGCAATAATAATTAACAAAGTAAATAATAAGTCGATGGAATGTAACCTTTAAAAAGTGTAAAGGACTTTTTGTAGAAATTTTAAACAACTTAGAATGGAAGGTTAACTTCATTAGCTCCTAATTGGTAAGATAATGTTTTTGTCGGCTAAAGTACGAAATACGTACCTCTTTATTTTCATTGAAGAATTATATTTTCAAAGGTATTATGAAACCCTAACCTGGACCCCCCTGCATGACTTGAAGTGGAATCGGTCATCATAAATTAAAAACAAGATGTTGCTCTTTTGAGGTTAAGGTCTTGACGAATAATTATAAAAAATTTAATATAATTATCATGTTTTTTATTAATAATTTAAAATATTATCATTTATAAATACTTCAATCTATTTCATCTGGCATATTAACGAATATTTACTAGAGCCAGAACAGTAAAAATCAAACTACCATGGTGTCAGTTGTAGGTTTTCCCATTCTTAATGCATTTTCCAAGCTATGCGCTGATCAATCTTTTCGGGCTCTCCAAACGTATTTTTAATTGTCACAAGTGATACACCGACTTTAGGAAAACGGAAAAATAGCAGCGTTTCATATTTTCGCGCTGTAGACGAACAGCCAAACACGGAGCAAAACTCTTTGCTTTTTATTTTTCGCGGGGAAAATTCCATAGTAGAAATTGTTAAATAACAAAATAAACTTCTGCCTTGATTTTAAATCAATTTTGAAGCATTATCTAATGTTTATTTTCGAATGAACAGTATTCTTCTGCGATTGCCCATGCGATCTGTCAAAATCTACCTGGTGTTGAAGGTTTCAAATTCTGCCACAAGATGGTGTATCGCAGCGCATCGGATCCCAATAGAAGTACCGTTTACACCTGACGCGCAACGAACTCTCAATCCCTTTGATGGTTCGTCGATTTACCGACAAGTGACCGAACACGGACGAGCACGAACGAACGTTTGCGAACAGCGTTCACGAACACTGTTCGGTGCGGGCGGGCAAGCGTCTACACCGAGCGAGCCACCTGTTCGAGAATGCTCGCGAACATCGTTCGCGAACAATGCTCGCTTGGTGTAAATCCCCCTTTAGGAACGGTTAGGTTAAGATTTTTCTGATTTTTTCGAAAATTTCCAACCCCGTCTTGGGAATCGCAGAACTTCGATACGCCACCTGGCGGCGAAAAATATTACTATCAAAGTGGCTCGGTTCCAAATACCACATGCTAATTGCATTGAAAGTAGTGCAACAAAATAATTAAAATAGCTGTGATTAAGAAAGTGTGATCAAAGAAAACGCGTGTCAGTTTATACTTAGAGGAATGAAATTCAGTCCCAAGAAGACGAAAAGCAAATCGTTTTGTTCTGTTTTTGGGTGCTCTAGTGAAGCCTGCAAAGACCAAGAAGTCCGGTTTCATAAATTTCCAGAATGTGCTTAGAATTGGGAAAAAGATAACCTCATACATGCAGGTGTGTTCTCTACATTTTAAAAGTGATGATTACTTTATGCCAGGTAAGTTCACAACTTTCTTATTGATACTTTTTTGGATCTTTCGAAACCTATAGCTAATGATTATTTTCTAGGACAAGATTTCAATTATAATTTGTCTAGCTTCAATAATTATATTTTTATAACCTCAAAAAAGTATGTAAATTCAATCTGAAGAATGTATATTTTCTGTATAGATAACTCTGCAGGAAAAAGGTGTTTGAGATCATTCGCTGTTCCATCCTGTAACTTACCGAAGTCAACAATTGACACAACTAGTTTGGAGAAAAAAGCTGCTAAGACTCCTGGATGCACTCCTGGTGGATTGCTTAAATTTATCAGAAATGGCTATGGGGGAAGAGCATCTGATAAGGCAATTTTCGAGCAAAGTAATCTAATAGAATTAGCACATACGGCAAACATTAAAGAGATAACGGTAGACACGGGGTTTTTGATAGATGAAATATCCGTTGAAAATGGGTTCAAAGTAGTGAGACCTCCCATCCTCAAAGACAGAACTCAGTTTTCAGAAGCAGATGCTCTAGATACTAGTAATATTGCAAGTGCTCGATTGCACATTGAAAGACTAAACCAGCGCCTTAAAGTGTTCCAAATTTTAGGCAGTAAAATGCCAACATGTCTGGTAAAAAAATGTGAACACATACTTACTATAATAGCGGCTGTAGTCGATATAAGTTCCCCTATTTTATGTGATGAAAGATTCTAGTCCAGACGTATTGCTTTATACTTACCAGTGGAAACAGTTTAAAATATAAATATTTTATTGATCTGTTGCATATATCTGTGTAAGTTAATACATATTGTAAATTATAAAGCATTATTATTTGTTCAAAGTTTTGTACTAAAGGAAATTAAAATGTAAGACAATTTTTTACTTGACAAAACTTCATTTATTTTACAAACCTTCTTCAATACAAACGTGGTAAATCATATGACAAAAGTATGCAATTTTTAGGGCGTGTAACATCTTCTGAACAAAGGGCAAATTCAACTTGATCGAAATAACAATGAAGCTTTTATCGAAGGAAGCATATTTGATAAAAGCTGTTGTTTTTACATTCAGCATAGCCATACTTAGTTGAAATGTCCATAATATTTGTGTTTTTCTTTTAAATTTCTTTCAGGAAGTTTTATGTATTTTAAAGTTGTTAAAATTTCTTCAACCCTGTGTTTTTACCAGCATAAATACATTTGATCTCCATTAATTTATTAGTTTTACCGTCTTAAAATACTACACCATCGGGGCTGTAAGCTAACCAAAGCTCGATGAAATTCGCAAACTGGACATTTGCCGGCATACGAGAAATGGTTCCCGCGAATTTTAAAAAACTATCATTTTCAAAGAAATCTTCATTTGAGTAGACTAATGAATTTTCCATCACGCATGCACGGAATATGCCATATTTCACATCTGTTTTCCGTGCGCATTGTGACATATTGCGCATTCCGTGCGAACAGCGTGCGTCATACAATAATCGCACGCTGCTCCGTGTTTTAGAAGAAATATCGCACGTTCCACCGTGTTTTAGTAAGAAAAATCACACGCTTCGCCATGTTTTCACGAAACAAACGCAACTAACCTTCTACTAACTTCAACGTTATCAGCTTCAAAATGTCAACAACAGTTTGTTTTGTGTCGTGGATGCAAGAAGTAAGTATAAAGTAAGTATAATATGAATATTCCCCTCTAAGGACGAGAAATATTTTTTTTTCAAATTCATAATATTAATATTATCATTAAACTAAACAAAATATGTTTTTATTTCATTTAATTTCTCATGTGACGTATACGTCACACTAGTCCTTGGAGGGTTTATGCCCACACCAGGTTTCAGGTTAGGTGCGTTTGTTTCGAGAAAACACGGCCAATTCTCCATCGGCACCTGAAATTATCTTTTTGATTGGGGTGTTTTCCTCTAAGGGGGCTCCGCCCCCCGAACCCCCCGAGCCCCCACCCACGATATTCCGCACTCGCTTCGCTCGTGCGGATAAAATAAGAAAAATGCATATTCCTCACATTCGTGATGAAAAATAGTGTGTGCAACTCGTGTGGTATAGTTGCATGTTCCGCCCGCGTGCGCAATATGCAACTATACCCCACTCGTTACACAATGTACTATTTTGTAATATTGATGTTGATTTGACGAACTTCATTAATCTATTTTTATAATATTCAATACGTTCAGGATTGGTATGTATGTATGTATATTTGAACTCTCCCTTTTACGGGTTTGAGGGCCTCCGCTCCCTGTACATATGTTTACATTTCATCCTTATTCTAACTTAACCGCTACTTATTTTCTAATGCATATACTAACAATAATCTTATTACTACTCTTCTTAAACTACAGACAATGAGCGATCTTCCCGGACTTCCGTTTTCTCTTACCATCAAATTCATTTAGACCGATTTGAAAATTCAAAATTTTTACTCGTTAGTTTCCTTTAAACAGGATTACCCGTTTGGCTCTGCCCTGATCCCTTGCTTTCTCTTATTTCTTCCAGTTTTTTCATCCACATCACTCCCTGCCCATTACCATCCAAGATCCATCTCACACATTCATCCACACTCAACTGTCCATCTTCCTCTCCTGTACACCTTTCTAACACATGTGCCCATGACTCCACTTTGTACCCACATACTCTCCACAGATTGTCCTCTTCATCCATCCAATATCTACAAGCTCTCACTCCTTCTCCCATTCATAACCGTATCACCCTATTCCGTTTATCTTCCTTTTTCATCTTTTGCAAATATTCTGGTTCCGTAAACTCTTTGACCATCATATACCATCTATTGTACCTAGAATCCATGATCTTTCTCCATCTCTCTTCTCCTTGTCTTACTAATAGCTCTAATTCTATGTTCTGCCAATCCAGAACCCCTTCCTGTATATCACAAACACTCCTCATTTTTTCCTTTCTTCCTCCCATTTTGAATTTCCCAAATTGCATCTCGTCTCCTTGTTCCAAACTTCGTCCAAGCATACTTGTGCTATTCTGCTCCCCTCTCCCCTTTTCAGCTTCTCCTCAAGCCTCCAGGCTCTCTTAATTTGTCTAGTTACCATTTTTTCCCTTCCTAGTTCTTCCCTTATCATGTATCCTGGACAACTCCAACTAACCCCCATTACCCATCTCAGAAATCTCTCATGTATGCTTTCTACTTTCCTATGTTCCTTCCATCCCCAAACCTCCACTCCATAACACAACACCGCCCAAACCAACGCATCAAACAACCAAACCCTCATTCTCCAATCGTCCTTGAACCTTCTCTTTCCTATACCCCATACTTGGCCCATTACTTTACTCGCACTTTCGATTCTTTTCCTTTGTCCGTTCATCTTCCAAACGTAACCTATTTTGGTCTTTCTATTTCTGAAGCACATCACCTTGGTCTTCCCTACGTTCACCGTCAGTTCTTTTGTTCCCACGTACTCTTCGAAAATTCTTATCATCAGGTTCATTCCCTTCTCATCGTCCGCTATTAGAACTACGTCGTCCGCGTATGCTAGTGAGTATAGTTTGCTATTACCCAGGATCGTCCCCCCTTTCCCTTTCTCCTTTAGCTTCTCCTCCATGTCTGCCAGCAGCAAATTAAAAAGTAGTGGACTTAACGGGCACCCTTGCCTTAGACCTCTTCCTGTCCAGAAAACCTCCCCTTTTTCCCCGCGTATCTTCACCCTAATCCTGGTTTCAGTAAAAATTTCCTTCATCCTCTCCACCAGCCCTTCTTCTATTTCCCTCTCTTTCATTGCCTGCCGTAGCACTTTTCTATTCACTGAGTCAAAAGCTGCTTTGAAAGCTACAAACAAAGCGACTAATTTCCCTCTTTTTCTCCCTAAGTTTCTGTTAACCAAGTAGTTGAGTACGTAAATGTTGTCTATTGTCCCCATCCCTTTTCTAATTCTCTAACCTTTTTCTTAGAATTTCTGTGTATATTTTATAGCCCACTTGCATGAGAGTGATCCCTCTATACTCTTCTACCTTCTTACCCTCCCCTTTCTTAACAAGCGGTACTACCAGCCCTGTCATCCACTCCTCCGGCCACCCTTCTCTTTTCCAGACCTTGTTGCATATCCTCCACATCACTTCCCTAATCCCTTCTCCTCCATACTTTATAGCTTCGTTCTCCATACCATCCTCTCCTGTGGCCTTGTTTCTTTTCAGTCTACCTATCGCCTCATTCACTTCTTCTCTTGTTATTTCGTTCTCTTCCTCCATTTCTCCCCGGACTGTCTTTCTATTTTCCCCTTTGATCCTGTTTTGTTCTCCCCCTAGCAGACCCTTAAAATAATCCGTGCATTCATCCATTTCTATTTCTTCATTCACGCCCTCCCTTCCTCCTCTTTCCCTGTTTATCACATCCCAGACCCTACCTTCTTTGATTGCTTTTTCTACTTCTTCCTTGTATTTCTCCTTTCCCCTTTGCTTTTTCCCTCCCAGCATCTTCTCATGTTCTCTTTTTCTCCTGTTGTACTCCGCCTTCTCTATTTCTCCTTTCCTCCATTTTCTTACAGACTCTTTCATTCTCTCCTTACTCTCCCTGCATTCCTCGTCCCACCAGCCTCTCTTTCCCTCTTCTCTTCCTTCTTTTGTACCTATCTCATCCTTCACCTTCTCAATCGACCCTTTCAACCTTTCAATTAACGAGTCTACTCCCTCCTCCTTTTCATATTTAACATTCTCCTTTTCCATCTTCTGTTCAAACATTTTTAATTTATCTACCCCCCAGAC
>CAKNXH010059459.1:0-20353 GCA_932178445.1 Andricus quercusramuli
ATAATAATTAATCCATGCGCACGCACATATAATCAATCGTACGCTGTTCTTTTGTACCGTACGGTAATGATGCGTGGAAAATGTTAAAGTTTAACCATTTTTAATGTTCATAAAAAAATGACAGATTTTAATTATGAAAAGTCACCTACTTATGAAAGAAAACACCGCCAAGCAAGTAACGGAATGGTTTTTATAATTTTTTTCACCTCGAAAATGGTTTTTAACGCACGTAGGGGAATCACGTTTTTGTTGTCAAGATGCACTTTTCAGTTTTAATATCGGATGCAAGAAAAAGAGAGTTTATATTTCAAGCTCAGTTTTATAAAATCTTGTATCAAACGATACGCCTAATATTTCTGTATTTATTACTCAACTGTAACTACAACATTTTACTAGAGAAAAAGACGTACGGTAATGACGTCTGAAATGACAAAAATTGAGGGACAGACTTCAAGGTTTTTACATTATCATTTATTTGACTAAAAAACTCTGCATACATTAAATTTATGTTCATGTGAAGTTTACAAACTTGATAAATTAAGCGTTTTTCATGTTACTGTCTAAAAAAAAGAAGAAAATCAGTTTATCCTTGTGCAAAGTGAGGTTGGGACGCCGGACGGTAATGACGTTTCGGGTGTTCTTATATTACATTAAAGTAAATAGGAACAGAAATGAAAAAAAAAGAACTGACCATTTTATAGCGGATGATAATAAGTGTTTATTAAATTTAAAAAAAATCAGCTCGAGTTTCTAAGTTAATGTTATATTACTGGGACTTCAAGTTTGCCTTCAATTTGACAATTAACCATATATTTGTTTTATGGCTGATATTGAAATGAATCATACCACTATTTATCACAAAATATAAAATTTATTCAGACTATTTACACGAGGGGAAGTTCGTTTTCTAATTTGATGTTGCTTGTTCGGGAGCGCAAAAGTATCTGCCGATTTTTACCGAACGGTAGGCATTCGGGGGTGAAGGTCCTTGCAGAGGGATTGTCGAAAATTACAACAGTAGCTTACAGTTGGTTGAAACGTAGACAAAGTGCTTAATGCAAAGTCCTTAATGATGGCACGAGCATTACGTCTAGGTGATGAATTCATAAATAACAGATTTTGAAATCCCTACAGTTGACAACCATTTACTTAGCTATGAAGACAGACTTAACAGAAACCAATGGTTATCACAGAGTTTACAATCTGAGAGACTATTGAACTGGACTAAGTTTGAAAATCCTTATTACGGTTGAGATACAAAAATAGTAGTAATGGAAATATACATTTCCTTTGAAGAACACAAAATAAGGTGAATAGACAAAATATAGACTTAATTTTCAGTTAAAGAGAGTTGAAATGAACTGCTACGACGTAACATGGCAGCCTTCTTTGAATGCCATGCGTTCAAAATTAAACAATAGGAACAAGGACTAGTTAATACTTACCACGCATATGTTACTACAATGTCAAAAAAGACCAGTATATAAAAAACATCGGTTCTCCATAAAGATAAATTACAATTCAAATAATGATATGCATACAATTTGAAATTAGTTCTAAAATCTACAAAAAATGAACAATAACTTAAATTGAAAGTGAATGCTTCAATCTTAAAACATGATTGTCTGGACAAATAAAAGAGTGGCTTGTGAATGAAAGAGCGATCTAAAATAACTTAATTGTCCTTGTCGATTGTAAGCGGGTACAACATATTCAAGGCTCGCTCATAGATACCTGATGAGCTTCGAACTGTGAATACTCGAATTACTCCATTTTGACCTGGGTGAGTTTCGGTGATTCGTCCCATTTTCCAGTTCATCGGTGGCAGGTTATCTTCCTTGATGACAACAAGAGTTCCAATCACGATGTCCTCTTGCTTGGTGGCTGTTTTCCACTTGCTACGTGAAATTAATTCGCCTGAATACTCTCGATGCCATCTGTCCCAAAAATGCTGGCGCATTGGCTAGGCGTGTTCCCAGCAGTTCAAACGATTAGCTGGAATGTCACACTTGTCTCTTTGTGGGAAGCTCGTCAGAGAGATCCTAATCAGGAAGTGACCTGGGGTTAGAGGGAGAAGGTCGTTGGGATCGGTGGACAAGGGAGTTAAAGGACGCGAATTCAGGATTGCCTCAATCTCCACGACGCAGGTTTGTAGCTGTTCGTAGGTTAAAAGGGTATTTCCTGCAATTCGCGTAAAGTGTTTTTTAAATGACTTAACCGCGGCCTCCCAAAGACCCCCGAAGTGAGGAGCTCGGGGAGGAAAGAAACGCCAGTTAAGCTCCTTTATTGGAAGAAAGGCTTGAGTATCCTCGTTTTTCTCGAATGAATCAATTTGATGATAGAATTCGCGAAGCTGTCTGTCTGCACCGACGAAGTTAGTAGCGTTGTCGCATAAAATTGAATTGGGTATTCCTCTTCTCGCAATAAATATCTTCAAAGAAGCCAGGAAGGCCTCGGTTGACAAATCGCAGGCTAGTTCCAAACAGCTTCGGTAGCAAGACAAACAAAGATTGAAACATAATTTTTCATTTTTATGCGATTCCGATGTCAGCGTTCCTTAATGAAGAAGGAACCACAATAATCCATCCCCACGTCGGTAAGCGGTCGAGAGAATGACACACGAGTTTTTGGCAAGTTACCCATGATGTATTTTACTTTGCTCAGTTTCGCTCGAAAGCATCTTATACATTGTCGAACAACGTGTCGCACGGTATTGCGGCCGTCTATTGGCCAGAAGGTTTCGCGAACACCATAAAGGTTGACGTTAACTTCGGCATACATGCGATCAATGTGTTCGTCACGAATGATAATTCTTGGAACGTGATCATTTTTTGGAAGTACTATCGGATGTTTCTGAGAGTCTGGCACATTAGGATTTGCCCATCTACCACCTACCTTGTTGATTTCTTGGTCGAAAAAAGAGTTGAGCTTTAAAAGGCTGCTTTTGGAGCCAACTATTTTGGTTTTTGGAAGCGAATGAAATTCATTCGGAAAAGCTTCTGATTGTGTGATTTTAACCCGCCAGTTCCCCTAGGCACCTACAGGTGCTATCTGTTTAAATGCGTTTAGATGCTTATGTTTATCTTCTGATAGAAGATTTGACAATTTGCTGCCATCTGACGGCATCTACCAATTATTGGCTTTTTCGACCACCTGATAATCAATAATTTCCTTTCAGAGGTGAAAAAAATAGAAGACAAAATTTAATAATCACCTGGGAACTGAAGGGTTAATTACGAGGTGAAACGCATTACTCAATTGGCTCATAGACAGATCGCCCGTTCGTCTGGCTGTGGAATCCTTATTTATGCAATTGTTTAGAAGCATAAACAATAAGATACCACAGTTTTTAGCCTTTTGGAATTGCTAAAACGTTTAAGCAATTTGTTTTCTGGCCTATTTTCCTGAATGAGGTTGCACGACAGCTTTGAGGAATTATTGCGCGTTTCTGGGACCTCGTGTTTTTGAAATGATAATTGAGGTCAGGTATCTCTGTCTTGACTCAGCCATCGAGGCCCATGAGTTCAAAGGGTGTTCCGAAGGAATTCTTCTGGGATTTGACAACGTGAAAGTGGGTCGGCAGGGTTGTCCTGCGTAGGAACATGAAACCAGTCTTGAGCTTGAGTTGCTGCTTGTATTTGAGCCACCCTGTTAGCAACGAAGGTTTTTAAGATGTGAGATAGACTGCTGATCCAATTTAAAACAATGGTTTAATCGGACCAGAAATAAGCTTTATCAACCTTGAATGGAAAGGCCTTGAATATGACGCTGTACAGCCTTGCTAATCACTTGGGCGACAGTAGAAACAGGCTCCATAGGCCTTCTCACTCGCGTCACGGAACCCATGCAGCTGAATTTCGATTGCGTTTAGGATTAGTACGCAGCGACTGAATTCAATATTATTGAGAAGCTGCAACTAACTATTATAGCTAAACCAAAAACCCTAAGACTCCTCTAAAACGAGAGTGTCCCATGTGAGTTGGAGTTTCCAAAGCTGTTGGGATTATCTTTGCTTATCCCTATGACTGTACCGAGTAGTTCCAATAAACCGAATAGTTTAGAACTCTGTGATAGCATTAAGCGTTTAGTGATAGGTTCACTTATATCAGCCACATTGACAGTATAAATGATTGAATCAGCTGCAGCATCCCAGTGAACTCCTAAAGTTTTTATAGTTTCAGGTGGATCCAAGGACATGAAAGCCTTGGAGTGTTCGTCC
Source organism: Andricus quercusramuli (assembly GCA_932178445.1). NCBI lineage: Eukaryota > Metazoa > Arthropoda > Insecta > Hymenoptera > Cynipidae > Andricus > Andricus quercusramuli. Next base: position 4,220 of record CAKNXH010059459.1, read on the forward strand.
GAAAAAAATTCATTAATTGAGGATCATTAGTTGCCCATTTTCGAATATTGAAACCCCCCTTCTTTAGAATATCAATTAAATCATTTCGGACTTGAAATGACTCTTGATAAATTGACGCACCTGTTAAAAGATCATCAACGTAGATATCTCTCTGTAAAACGGTGGAAGCGATAGGGAAGGATTCGCGTTCATCTTCCGCTAGTTGATGAAGAGTGCGGATCGCGAGGAAAGAAGCGCATGCCATGCCCAACGTCACCGTATTAAAGCAGTACGTTCCAATTGGCTCGTCAGGAGAATGAAGACAGAGGATTTTTTGATAACGAGTATCCTCTTCTGAAATTAAAATCTGCCTGTACATCTGTTCTATGCCGGCAGTGAGTGCATATTGAAAGGTTCGGAAACGTTATGATCGAGAAAAGATCCTCTTGAATAGTCGGACCAACCATCAGTGAATCGTTTAACGAGATTCCCGTTGTAGTCTTTGCGGAGCCGTCGAAAACAACTCTTGTCTATGCAGTAAGACTGCATATTTTGACTACCGTGTGATGCGGAATATAATAACCATGATTGATTGGTTCATTGTTTGAAATTGACTTCAGGTGTGACACTTCAAAATAACCGTGGATTAATGCAGTGTATTGATCCTTAAAAGCAGGAACTTTCTCGAATCTTCTTTTGGAGTGCATGGAAATGCTGCAGAGCTGTGTTTCGTGAGTTTTCAAGGGAGTCCCGTTTGTCATTGAAAGGAAGTTTGACGCAGTGTCTACCTGACGCTTCTCTTTGAATTATATTTTCATAATACCCTTTATAGGCCAATTATTCCTTTAAGCTAATGTTGAAAGTGGAATCGGCACCTAGTTCCCAAAAAATAGGTAACTCTTGCAATTTTATCAAATTGCAATTGCTTTGAAATGACTAGAAAAACTGATCATTTGAAAGACGACCAGCTAGAATCCAGCCTAAATAAGTTCCCTGAAATACAGCTGATTGACGCTTGATGCGAACTTGGCCTGAGCATAAAAGCTGGCAAAAGAATTTGGCGCCTATTAAGAGATCTATTTCAGCAGGCTTATCAAAATCCGGGTCAGCTAAAATAAAGTTTTTTGGTATTTTAAAGAATTTGTTGTCCAAGAGCAAACCCGGCATTGGTTCGGAAATTTCCTTAAACACTAGGCAGGAGAGACTAATTTCGATATCACTTCGACGAGATTTTATTTTTGCTGAAGTCACATATTTTACATTCGAATGCAGATTTTCCACGCGTTTCAGCTTAGTGTCGACTCATTTCTTTTCAATTCCTAGTGAGTTGGCTAACTTCTCAGTTATTGCGTTACACTGAGAGCAAGAGTCTAGCAGAGCACGACAAGATTGGTACTGTCCTTTGGCATTGAGCATATCTACAATCGCTGTTCCTAAAAGAACCTGCGAAGCCGACTGAGTTGGGAGACTCACCAACGTCGTGGCAATATACGACGGGGACAAATCCGAATTTGTGGGTATTTTTCTCTCGAAATGGAGAAGCACGTTATGTGGCTTTTGGCATTTCTCGCACATCTTCGCACGGCAATTGATAGTACGATGATAACCTCTCAGGCAATTATGACAGAAAGATGCCTTTTTTATTTAATTGTACCTGTCTTTTGGAGACATGTTTTGAAAGACGGGACATGAGAGAAGTGTGTGTTGCTTTGAGAAAATGAAACAAGTAACTTGTTTAGGTAATGAACTTGAAGATACCGTTGTTTTATTACAAGATTGAACTTTCAATAACAGCACGCTGCTCGAGGAATGAGATAAGATCTTCAAATGATGGTACGTCTGTTCCGTTGAGAGATTCCTCTTATTTCTCTCGCGGTCAATTGTTTAACTTGACATTCACAATAAGAATGAGTAATATGTCCCAGTGATCAACCGGTTGGGACAGCGCTTTAAGAGCTCGACAATGTTTTTGTACAGTATCTACCAAATTGCGAATTGAGAATTCCTTTGAAATACATGAGGTTTCGAACAGAGATCTAACATGAGTTCCAACTATAAATTTTCAATTGTCGTATCGATTTTTCAGAAACTCCCAAGCGACATGGTAATTTTCGTTCGTTGTTTCGCGCGACGCAATAACTTCCACCGCTTCATCCTTGAGACAGGATTTGAGATGATAAAATTCGAGCAATATTGGAATTCCGTCATTATTATGACACACAGATTTGAACGCGTCGCGAAAGTTGAGCCAAGTGTCGTAAGAACGATGAAGAGGCGGCGTTTGGAGCTTGGGAAGTTCAAAGCGCGACGAGGGTCGGAATGAATTTTCGCCAGACGAGACAGTTATGTTTCAACCCGAATTACAACCCGAAGGACTGGAAGATGTGGATTCTATTGAAATCTTTTTAAAATATTTTTCAGCGGCTCCGCTAACACTGTAAAACCGAGTTTCAAACAAAGAACTTTCTGACTCTTCCGTTGCTTTCTCTTCTTTCGTTTGAGGTAAATCTTCAATTTTATCCTGAACCTAGCTAAATTCATCCCAGTATGTGAGATATTTGTTTAGTCTGCCTTCTGAACCAAGTGATTCTAAATCGGTATCTTCGGTAATTAATTAACTGTTACGACGTAACAATATTGTTTTTCTAAAGAAATTATTACGATAGCGCTGATGTAAAATGTGCAAAACATCGCATCTTGGAAAGAAATATTGATAGGAAGTTTTTTATAGCTTAAGATGTGCAGTTGTGTAACGCGATTGAAGTACAATTTGTTAAATGTATTCAGATCAATGTTTCGCGAAATAAACCCTTACGCATATTTCGGGATTTAATGAGAGTAGCCACCGTATAAAAAGTGTTAGAAAAAAAATCATCACGTGCGTCCTAAACTACGTCTTGGGCAAATAATAACTCACGTGCATGTAGAAGTATAAAAACTTATTTTCCCTTATATGTAATGCCGCGCAAAAGCTTGCAGACATCTATTTCCCAATAGGTTGAACAAGTAGCCTAGTTTTAATAATAATAAGCTGTACATTTTCTTTCAATTATTGCATGAAAGGTGATAAAAGTTCCCGTTTTATGGGCATAAATGAAAGGCAGTATGTGTTAATTTTATTAGAAGTTGTCTGAAAAAACATCAAATTTTAATGCTTCCAAAAAATATCAATAAATTCGGAAATAACAATTTTTTATATAGAGAGAGAGAGGGGGGGGGGAGGGGAGAGAGAGAACAACTGAAGGGCCCCTTCAGTGTCTCTGACACGACACAACGCGTTTTTCAGAGGCTAATGTCTAATATCCAGGTCTAAGATGTTTACACATCAAAAGTATCCATTTCACAACAATAGGCACCTCAGAAGGAAGGGGTACCGACGTCCCTGCCTTTTTCCCTCCCAGCTATTGACCAGCGGGTGAACCGTTATCCCTTTCCTTCTGAGATCCCTATTGTTGTGAAATGGATACTTTTTTCTAAAACTTTTTATACGGTCTGTAAATATTTTCAGATTTTTCAAAACGTCCAGCTCGTTTTGGAAAGCCTCAAAAGTCAAAGGTTAAAAAAATGTGGCTCCAAAACCTTGTTTTTTTGGCACGTTTTACATCAGCGCTATCGTAAAAAATTTCTAGAACAACAATATACATATCTTTCAATTCGGGAGACCTGAAGCTTCCACGTTTGCCTGGCCAGAATTTTCTGCGATTTTTTTTGAACGAGTTGCGAGCGATCAAAGTGAGGGTCGCGTACTTTTGACTTTGTCTTTTTGTCTTTCATCCGCAACAACGGAGTTGATTCTACTACGCCTATCTCCTCTATACCAGGTGTACATGTTATATATTTTATGCCTAAACCAAGTATTTGTAATAAATAAAACCTTTGCTAAGCATACGCTAACTAATCTTTTTCCGTTATTATTTGTTCTTGGATGCCCAAAATTACCTGGCACCCTTTCTGTACCCTGACGTTGGTCACCGACCCATCCGTTCATATTTCCTAGTAGAATGAATTTTTTCACCATGACCGCAAGTACATATGGTATCATATAAAGTGTCCCAGAAGGCGTATTTTACTTCACTACTGTCACCATCAACTGGGGCATCAACATAGCACGCTGTAATAAATGATCGTCTGATTCCTACTTTCATTCTTACGAAAAGATATGACAGGAAAAAAATGACAGGTGTGTCATTTTTTCCCTATCATTTTTTTTCTGTCATTTTTTCGCGACCACAAGAAAATGACAGGGAAACGACAGGCAAAATGAAATGAAAACGACTGGCAAAACGACATCCGAAAATGACTGGCCCTAATTGGCCATAATTTATTTTAATATCGTGTAAACTTATAAATCATCGACGACTTGCAGACTTATTCGTAAGCCATATGAACTTTCCTGTAAAGCTTAAAAAATCATTAGCAAAAGAAAACTATTATGGGAATTTTCATGATGAAACACCTCTTTATAGCCTGTTGCTAATTCCGAATTATCTTCCAACACATCAATTGTGGAATGTGTTCGATTTGCCATTTTAAAGACTTCTTATCCTTACAAACTGCTAAACTTAAGTACCACGGGCAAAAATTTCAGACTCCAATTCCAATTGCGTGCTCCGATTCCATGATCCAACAAAGAATGGTTCCGCCACGCGCAACCTACGGACCCTTTGATTGGTTCACTTTTTTTTAGATGCGCGTGGCGAGACCATTCTTTGTTGGATCATGGAATTAGGAGCACGCATTGAACTTCTTGAGGGATGAAGAAAGTTAAAAATAATCTGAAATTTTTGCCCGTGGTACTGAAGTTTAGTCCTTTTTAAGGATAAGAAGGCATTAAAATGGCAAATCGAACACATTCCACAATTTATGTGTTTGAAGATAATTTGGAATTAGCAACAGGCTAAAGAAAGGTGTTTCATCATGAAAATTCCCATAATAATTTTCTTTTGCTAATGATTTTTTAAGCTTTACAGGAAAGTTTAAATAAGTCTGCAAGTCGTCGATAATTTATAATGTTACACAATATTATTATAAATTATGGCCAATTAGGGCCAGTCATTTTCGGCTGTCGTTTTCCTGTCATTTCGCCTGTCGTTTCCCTGTCATTTTCTTGTGGTCGCGACAAAATGACAGAAAAAAAATGACAGGGAAAAAATGAAACAACTGTCATTTTTTCCCTGTCATATCTTTTCGTAAGGGATGCTGCTTTGTTCTTGCATTCATAATCAAACCGACCCCTTGAATACCATGTAATTCACCATTTACTTCTGACCATAATTCAAGTCCATCTTTCAACACCCCATTTTCTATATTTCTAATGTCGCATCCCTTTTTCTTTGTTACCTTAAGATCACTCACTCCTCTAGAATTCCACGCATCCAGTCTCTATTTAGCATCTGAAACTTTATCTTTACGTTTACCGGGCCCATGCCTTTCGCCTATCAAAGTTTTAGTCGATTCCGAGGCTATTTTATTGTTGGTATTATTCATTATTTAAAGTGTCAGCCAAATAACCATCTTTATGCGAGAAATGTATTTTGCGAGTCATGTCGAAATCATGTCCAAATTAAGTAGCTACTCGCCGTAGGGTGGAGAGTCAAGTTATAAAGTCATTCCCATCAAATTTTGGTCAATGGAGGGGGACATTAGGGACAGAACTGGAACCGAAAGAGTCACAGTTGGTTGGTTTTGTATACGGAGAAAGTCAACAGCCTTCAGCAGTGTAGTATTAGATGGAAGTTCATATGCTCCCATCTGTTTTTTACGATCTTTTCTTCTCTTGTGTGGTTTTTTCCAAAAATTTAATTTTTCATTTTCAATACTATTTTTTACGAATAAAACAAAAACTACGCGTGCTATCAAAGAGTGATAATCAACAAATTTGTTGATCTTTTTTGAATGCACAATTTTCGTCAGTTTATCTTTATTTGTATCTAGTATAGTTAGACCGCAAAATAATGCTTTAACTGTGTCAATTTATTTTTTGTCAAAAAAAGTTATGATGATAAATTGTTCATCTTGTTGGGTGCTACTAGTAAGCGTATATAGAATTTTTGAATCTTGAAGAAAAATTGTCTCAAAATTTTGGAAAATGCTCTTCTAACTTCTTGAATTTTCATCCAAAATCGCTGGCTAACGAACTTGACCTTCATTTTAGGAGACTTGAAGGGTATACCGAAGCCTAATCCAACATGTCGATTCTTTTACACAAATCTCATAGCTTCTCTGATGAGACTGTAATAACGAAAATTGTGAATAATTACTGCTGCGATGTCTGAAATAAAATGTGACTAATATCTGCGCCAACTGACCTACCCACTACCCAAATGTAGGCCAGCCTGGCTCGATTTCGCCTCGTTCATTTCTGGTTCCTTCTCGTTCTCCCGGGCCTTTTCCTGATTTTGCTCCGTCTTGTTTTGTTCTTTCTAGTTCAGGGCTCAGTTTTTCCAGCACTTCGTGATAGATGCGCGCTGGCAGAGAAGAGAGCTCACAGAAGCGTTCTACTGTCAATCTGATGCGCTAATACTAATTAGCGCTCTTCAATGAATAATTAATGTCAAAATATTATTACATATTATATACTTGTTTTTCCATTACTAATTAATTTTATATCAAACTATAAAAAAAATGGTGGCTGGCTTATGGACTTGAAAAAGCCTTCTCACAAGCGGCCGAGCAGCTCCGTGGTTAGAGCGCCCGGTTTGTGCGCAGAAGCTGCGGGCTCGATTCTCGCCGCCTCCATATATTTTCAATTTTTATTGTTTGCAATATAATTATTTAAGTGTTCATGTATTCGATTCCCTCGTAAAATTGTTGTCAATTGCACGATAATAAACATTTAATATGCTTCTTTCCAATGAAAAACTCACATTTTCAGAGTTTTTCCAGCATAAAAAGGTCATATCTATCAATTATATCATTTATTTGAGATAATTGAAGAAAATACAGAATATAAACATATTCCAAACAATTATATTTTAAATGAGATATGAAATTTTGATCATGTATATGAATATGTTAAAATGATTATATGAGTGAAATTTTTTTTTCATAGTTTTATTCTGAATACAATATCATGAATCTCAATAAGTAAAATATTGTAGAAAAAATTAAAACTAGAATTCACAATCTGTCGCAAGAGCCAGAATGATAATTGCCGTAAAAGCAGACAAAGCAGAAAGAAATGATACATTTAGAAGAACTCTCTAAACCATAGTCCAGTCAATGAAGGATTTAGAAAAAAATTCGGAAAAGTAGAAATTTTTTTCACATATACATTCGAGATGGCTTTGTGAAATTCCCTAACCATATATGTACGGCAACGGCCGCTATTTTGGAAAGTGTTAAACAATGACATGTTTTTTAAAATAACTCGAGAACGGTTGATTTAAGGTCGAAAATGGTTATGTTAAAAAATATTCACAATTTTATAGTGCACAAAAAAGGTTTAAACCGTTGTAGACATCTCATCAACGGTAACGCTATAAAATTGGATTAACTGAACAGTTGTGCGATTTCTGAACAAATGAAGTAAAACTGAAAATATCCTGGAAAGAAGTTCGGAAATAGATCAGGCGATTTGCACTGGAGCAAATGTATGTTCATATTTTATAAAAAACCGACCAACTCATTTGCATTAAAAATTATTATCAATGTAAAATGAGCTCAACTTCTGTGCACAATTTGATATGCTTAAGGGAATGCTTTTGAGATGAAACTTCTTTCGATTATTCCTCCATATTTGTACAATATATTTCTCAATTTTTAGGTCAAAATAATAATATTTCAGGCCTCTTTCAAAGCATCAAACAAGTAAATTTAAAAATTGAACGTATGATGCAAGCAGCAGCGGTGATTATGAATCCTAATGGCAACAATGTGAGCGGGGACAAGAACGGCTACCTCGGTCTGTTATATTGTTGGGAAAAGTAAGCAAAAAAAAATTTCAAAAGGTTCAACATAATAGACCGAGGTAGCCGTTCTCACCCCCGCTTCCATTGTTGCGATTAGGACTCATAATCACCGCTGCTGCCTGCACCATAGATTCAATTTTAAAATTTACTTCTTTAAAGTATTAAAAAAGGACTTAAATATTATTATTCTGACCTGAAAATTGGGAAATATATTGCATGTATATGGAGGAACAATTACACGAAGTTTCATCTCAAAATCATTCCCTTAAGCATGCCAAATTGTACACTGAAGTTGAGCTCATTTTATACTGATAAGTTTTAATGCAAATGAGTTGATGTTTTATTTTTCAACAGGAACATGCATTAGCTTCAGTACAAATCGCCTGATCTATTTCAAAAGTTCTTCCCAGGATATTTTCAGTTTTATTTTATTTGGTCAAACATCGCACAATTGTACAGTTAATCTAATTTTATAGGGTAACCGTTGATAATACGTCTACAACTGTTGGAACTTTTTTTGTGCACTATAAAATTGTAAACAATTTTTAACACAACCATTTTCGACCTGAAATCAACAGTTCTCGAGTTATTTAAAAAAAAATGTTATTGTTTAACACTTTTCATCATGGCGGCCGTTGCCGTACACATATGGTTGGGGACTTTTTACAGTATATCTATAAAGCCATCTCCAACGTATCTGTGAAAAGAAGTCTACTTTTCAGAATTTTTTTTCTAGTTAAATTTGTTTCCCATTGACTGCACTATTAGTAGTTCTAACTATTCTAAATTGAAGCGTAGCTTTTCGTCGGTGAATTCTGTTAAAATTACTATTTTGTGTTCAAGTAAGTTGAACTGACTTTTTAAAAGAGTAGGATGAACAATTTTAAATAGTAGAATGCACTGCACCACTTGGTAACCGTCCACACTCAGCGAGAAGAAGAGTTACTATTTCTTGTGGTAAGCCTTACTTCTGTGAATAGTAACTTTGCCGATTTCGCATTGTAACGCATATATGTATATGTATATGTATATATGCACTGCACGCATTCTATACACGATTTATAAATTGATTAGCTCGAAACTTTCGACAACAAAAATGTTGTAAAATGTCGATCGATTTGGAAAGAAAAACATTAATTTATGTCGACGCGTCATTTCTGTTGCGAGAGAGACGGCACGTCGTGTATAGATTACCATATATTTAGGGAAATTTCCCCAAAAATTGCAGGTATTCTCTAATTTCCTAAATTTTAGGGAATTTTCCCCAATTCTTTAGTGAATTTTAAGAACTTTTAGGGAAATTTCCCCAAATCTTGAGGAAAATGATTTTCCTCAACGAAAATGTGGATTTTTCCCCACTAAAAAGTGGGGAAAATTCCCGAAATTTTGTACAGTGTAGAGAACCATGTCTGTGGTTGCACATAAAACTATTTGGTTTCTTAATGTTTAACATTTGTTGAAATTTTTGTTTAAGATTCATCATTTTAATTGGAAATCAATATCTGAATGTTATTGGAAATGCCGTTTTTTATTGAGAACTTATTTTTGAAGATGTTGAAAACCATGTAAGTTTGTGAATTTGTATTCAGTTAAAAACTCTATTAGGATATTGTGCCTGCATGTTTCTTTAAATTCATCTGTTTACAATTAGAATGTGAACAAAATTATGGTTAAAAAATCTTGAAATGGTGAGAGAAGCTTCTAAGTTTTCATTTCAAGGTCAATATTTAGTATTTGCATTTGAGGAGCTTACTTTCAAAAGGGCACATATCCACTTATGGTTTTTGTTGGGAAATCGAGAAAAACGTTTTACAGCATTTATAAAAGAATTGGTTTTTCTGAGTTCCTACATTGTTTTGGTCCTGGGCCACGTACCAAATTACCAGAAGTTTGCATTCGCATTATCTCTTTATCTCATTATCTCATTATCTCATTATCCAGAGACTGGATGCATGCTCTTTTGGTAGCAAAGCAAATGTTCAACTCACTTTTAATATGGGATAGAAAGCTTTTTTTGGAGGAAATATATATAATAATAATAATATTATATATATATATATATATATATATATATATATATATATATAATACATAGGTTGATAGGGCGTATCCTAAAGATATGATTAACGCAAAAAAAAAAAAAATTTGAAAAGTGGACTTATGCCCTTTTGAAAGTAAGCTCCTCATTTATAAAATAATTTTTGTTCCATATTCCTTCAGTCATCAAGTTTTTACATATGTGAACACTTATTATTTCTAATTCAAACAAGACAGACAATTAGTACTGTTTCAGATCATATGTAATATAAAAATTGAAAACTGAAGTTCAAATAAAGCCCAAAAATGATATTATTTAATATTACTATACGGTGAGGACGGCCATACCACGCTGAAAAAACCAGTTCTCGTTAGATCACTGAAGTTAAGCAGTGTTGGGCGCGGTTAGTACTTGGATGGGTGACCGTTCGGGAATACTACTAACTGCGTGCTGTTGACGTGTCGTGAGTGTGGTGAGCCCACACTTGTAGTTATTTACTACAAGAAACTATCCACCTAGAAACACTACCCGAATCGGGTATTGTCACGCCTACCCCGAAAGGAAAATGGCTTAATTCGAATGGTATACTATACGGTAGCGGGACATGGACATGTCAAGAAAAGGACAAGAGAAAAATTAACGCGATTGGCATGAAACCTCTGCGCACAATATGCGGGAAAACACTGATGGACAAAGTCCGAAGCCAGATAATCCTCAAAGAATGTGGTACAGGAGAGACACTAGTTGACATATGGGAAAGAAATCAGTTAAAGTGGTTCGGACGTTTAAAAAAAAATGAAAGATGAACGACTGACCAAACAGGTGTACAATGCAGAATGCCCAGAGGTAGACCGTCGAAAGAATGATTAGAGTCCGTGAATAAGACATTAATCCGAAGAGGCAAAGGAAGCCATAGAAACACGAGAGCTTGCATGAGAAAATGCATGGACGTGAAGGAAGCTAAAGTAGTATGTCAGGACAGAAGATTGTGGCGACAAATAGTTTGCAAACAGAGTGACAATAGAGTGAATGACGCCTGAAACAAAGACCTAGGATACTGATGGGCCCAAGTGGGGAACCACACACAACAATTTTGTGAGGCTCTTCACTTGGGGTGATCGGTAGAGATTGATCAGCAACCTGGGTCGGAGCAGTGTTGCGGAACGAACGTGTCATTTAAATACATAACACGAGAATTCTAGATCAATATAAAATATCTATACCTTACACCTATATACCTATCTGCCTTATACATATATACCCATCCACACACTACTATTTTCCAACCGAGCAAATCACGCCTACCCCGAAAGGGAAATGGCTTAATGGTATAATAATGAAAAAAAATAGTGTATTGAACTGTATAGCATGTGACACATGTAAAATATATATTGTGCAATGAGCGTTCACAACGCAGAAACTCTTCTCCTCGTCACGCATCAGCTCGCCTGTAGCTGTTTGATGCTGCCTGACGGTGAATACCTATCTGGGAGCATGACTAGGCGGCCACCAGTGGTGAGCTCGAACATAATTTCTCACAACGGTTCTCATCTGCTGGCCTAACCGTTTTCTACGCGTTCACGTGGTCGCTTGAATACAGGAATGCCTAGTTTTCGGGTAGCCACGATCATTCACTCTCTGCTCACCGCACGACTTTTCCTACCTAGGGTGGCGCGAACGGACCTTTTACTTCGTAACAGGGGGAAAATATGAACAGGCGAAGAGTGCGTGAGAACACATAGAGCGTTCACCCAGCATTTCGCTCCCAATTCCTGGCTTATTGTAAGCCGGCCTACTGTAGGCTCGCCGGTATAACCAGTCCCAATGAGTGTAAATATTGGACGAGTGAAGAAATGAAAATGTGCGGGGTATGTGGGCATGGAAGGGAATCGTGGGAGCACGTATTGGAGAGTTGTACCGGAGAAGAGGAAGGGGGAAAGAGCGTGATAGATAAAGTTAGGTGGATACTGAGCAGTTGTGGACAAGGGTTTGTATGTAGGTACTACATAAAGGTAGTAAAGAAAGGTGGGTGAAGAGTTTAAAAGAGAAAAGGGAAGAGAGAATGCATGGGGGAGGAGAAAACCAAAATTGAAACAAGAGTTATTAGTGTTGCGTGACTTGGAAGAGCCCAAAGAGTAACGGTAAGAGGAAATGGAAGCCCTGGAAGTTTTGGCGCGATCGTAAGATAATTGTTAATAGCTAGTAAGATAATATTCAAGAACTTGTAAATAACAAGAACGCGGAGCGATTATAGGTGAAGCTAAGCATAAGGCATAGGGCTTAACGGAAATTTGTAAAGATGTAAAGGGAACGGAGCCCTCAAAGCCGGAGAAGGAAGAGAAATAAAATTTCGTTTATAAAAAATGTGTTCATATGTTGTTTCACCAATTTGGAAGTCTAGAATATCATAAAACTTTCACGGAAATTATTAATCATTTAATTATGTACCTTTCTAACATTTTTGCTAAAGTATGCATAATTTTCATTTTATTATTTTTTTTATTTATTTTTATTTATTACTCTCAATTTTTATTACGAAACACTGTATATTTTGAGGTTAATCTATGGTTACCCGTTGTTTTCCCAAACATCACTTCGATACAAGCATATGATCACTCTGGCAGGATAATGTTACTTGTTTCGCTTGTAGCATGTTGATGCTTTGAGTGGGAAATATATTATCACTGGGTGCAGGGCCGTTCCTGGACCTTCGACCGCTTGTGTGCAAATATTTTCATGCTGCCCCTTCTCCCTTTCTCTACCCTCTTGATTTTAATTTTTAATTATAACACATTTTGTATCATTATATATTTATATGTATATATGTATATATGTATATATATATATATATATATATATATCCTCCATTCCCCATTCGGTTTCGGTTTCGGTTTCAATTCCCTTGGAATAAAACCGAAGGGCTTATGACAAAGTTTCTGCTGAATATGGTTACAATAATTAATGAGCAGTCGCGGACAATTGTCCAGGGATGGTCCCAAAGGAATAACCCCTAAGCGAAGGCGTAAAACCCGAGCCAAAAGCTGCATTGCACCTGGGTGAGGTGTCTTTAACGGTGACTCTGGGATACCGGGCGACGTCTCAGAGTATCAGCCTTATCCTTGCACGCGGGTCTCTACAAGGATGGACGAACCCTTTCCCTAGCTGCTCGTGGGAACAACAATGAAACCAACAAACTACCAAAATGTTGTAGATGAGGTTCAAAACGATCGAACGCGCAGAGCACCTGACAATGGATCGGCAAACAATGCTGATCATCCTAGAGTTCGGGGTACTGAAAATAATTTAGATGGAAACGCGACGACGAACCGGCGAAACGCCCACATTGAGTGGACGGATCAACTTAAGAATGACGTGCTAGACTGTTACGATGCCAGCATTATCCCTGTTCGCGGAGGCTTTATGGCGCGTATGCATACTCTGTGGCGCCAGAAACACCCAGAGCTTCAGCACGTTTCGCATCAGTCTTTCCGAAATCAAGCCGACTACCTCCGGAAAAATGGATATGTATGCGGAGCGCTTCCTCAACCGCTGCTTAAACAAGCTGCAGACGAAGATGAAAAGACATTAAGACCAACCGCAGAAAGCAGGCACCTTCTGGAAGATGATCGCAATTTCAGTACAAGGAGGAACATCAACATGCAAGTTCCTCTTAAGCCCCAAGATCTGGCTGAAATAGATGCCTCGCTTCGTAGAGATATCTCGAAAGAGTCCGACCTCTGGACCACCAATTGCTCAGTTTATGGTGCTGCGAGAGCTTTGGCTGATTCAAATCGAAGGCTGAAACCGACGATGGATCAAAAGACAAGAAGACGCTTGCATCAACTGAACAAGAAGATTGGATGGGCAAGACAGAATGCGTCCCGTGTTCAATGTGTGATTGACTACATAACATCTGGTAGACTGTTCACGGAAAGGGGTCGAAAGTTCGCCCAAGAACTAAGGACCTTTAATCTCACACTAAACAAGTCAAAGCTGCTAACAATCAAGCAGCATATTGTTGACAAAATAAGGTTGTTATCGGACGCAAGGAGGAGGATACAGAAGAGGGAGAGATGGATCAGGGAGAATCAACAGTTTCTTGCTGACCCATTACGCCTCTTCAGCGATCCCTCTGTTTTTGTAAAAAATCCACCCAAGTCCAAGGAGGTAGAGACTTTCTGGAGAGAGGTGTACAAGATCCCGAAAACACTAGAGTTGAAAGAGGATACTGACAATATCATCCGCTTCAAGGAGTTTTGCGACAGCCTCATAAAATCTGAGGAGGGGTGCCCATCAGTCACTGCCCAAGAGGTGAAAAAAGCACCTAGAGGCACGAAGAACTTTTCCGGTGCTGGACCAGATTGTATCAAGAACTTTTGGTGGAAGAAGTTTACTTCTGTACACCAACATTTGGCCCGCATATTCACCTCATATTTAAAGTCGGAGATGCCCATTCCGCAGTGGCTGGTGTTAGGACGCACTATACTCCTACCGAAAAAAGGCAACTTGTCCAAACCAGAGAATAACAGGCCAATAACTTGTTTGAACACACTGTATAAGATCTTTACAGCTATCCTAAACAACAGGATTGTTCGACGAATTGAGCCTATATGGCGAGAGATGTACGAACAACGTGGCTCGAAAAAAGGTGTAGCAGGCTGTCGAGAGAACCTGCTGATTGACAGGTGTCTCTGTAAAGACGCTGCCGCCCATCAGCGGGTCCTGTCAATGGCCTGGATTGACTACTGGAAAGCTTTCGATTCAACCTCTCATAGACTTATCATCTGTCTGTTGGAAAGCTTGAAGGTACATCCACACATAGTGAGATGCATAGAGAGATTGATGCCTCTTTGGAAAACTAGATTTACTATCTCATCTAGGAATTATCGTCTGACGATGAACAACGTCACCTTCCAGAGGGGCGTCTTTCAAGGGGATAGTTTCAGCCCTTTGCTTTTTTGCATCACACTTCTACCACTATCCCTCGCACTACGAAATTCTCCTGGATACCTCTGTGGCGACACTAATCAGCGTGAGCATAAGGTCACTCATGTATTTTATATGGATGACCTGAAGATCTATGCCTCCGGTAAAAGCAAACTTCAAACTGCTATAAATATCGTCAAGAACTACACAGGAGAGATTGGGATGGACTTTGGTTTGGACAAGTGTGCCAAAATTCATTCGAAGGAAGGAAAGATTACTGGCGTTCCCAAGGTCCCTGAGCTTGTGGCTGTAAGTGTTACTAGACATCTTAACACTGGAGAGACCTATACATACCTGGGCGTGCCTCAAAGCCGCATTCAGGACGTAACATCAGATTTGGTCTTCCAATCTGTCGGCGTTGAACAAGGTATCTGCGACTAACATGCTTGCCGTTCCGGTTCTACTCTACTCGTTTGGGGTGGTTCAATGGACAAAGAACGAGCCGAAGAGAGAAGGCTTACTCTGGAAAGCGAGATTTATCAGCACGAGCGGTCGAAGTCGACCCGATAGACGCGACTTTTAGAAGAGAGGGAATCCCACGAAATCTTCCCTCTCCGCTTGCCACTACATTCTCACGCATATAGCGGCGCTGCTCACGGACGGGGCATAAATGAGACGCGGAGATGTGGTGGTGAATGGTGGGAGGTGTTTCACGGGATCTCGAGCGAAAGCACGATTTCCCGGGTACCTATCAACTCAATTATTAGCAATAATAACGCTCGGATTTTTTTTCGATCGTTTCATCAAAAAGAGCAACTCAAAAACTATCGAAAGGTGTAAAAACCTCGATTTCGATTTTTCCAGAGTAAGCCCCCTTTCTTCGGCGCACGTCACATATGCATAAAAGCTTGCATATCAATTCGTCAGTTCCGCGATTATACATTTCACGCCGTCAAGGCGGACGCGGACTTCTGAATCTCCAGTGTCTTCATAACCGAATTGTTTTGAGTACAGCTTACATCGTTGCAAATGGCAGAGATCCTCTCCTAAAGATGGCAAAAATATATATTCCGAACGTGTCGATTATAATGTAGAATGTTCTGGCCGAGAAGCTTCCAACCTGTAGTGGTTCATGTCCGTGCTAAGCTTCTAGAACATTCTCGAAGCCCATGATGACGTCACAGAATATTGCGCAATTGTACGAGCCGAATTCATGTCAAGACACGTTCAAGGTTATTACGAGAAAAACAAGGATGATTTATTGCTTTCTGGAAAGAATTT
>CAKNXH010059460.1:0-70638 GCA_932178445.1 Andricus quercusramuli
ACCGGATGGTAAATTGAAGTTAAGTCTGTCACCAATAAATCTACACGCCAACCTTTGCAATCTTTAAGGCATTTAAAGTGCAAGTCCCATAGCCGGGTTATAAAATCTTTAAGCGAAATAAAGAGTAGCGTAACTACGATTGAAGTATTCGGAAAAATACTATGTTTTTACTTTAAATATCAAACTAACCCGCGCGCTACGCACGCGATTATTTTTTTTTGTCTCACGCAATTTTTAAACTAAAATATAAAATTAATATTAATATATAAAATTGTATATATTTCATAGCATCTATTACCTAAAATAATAGAAAAGAAAAGCAAGAACAATATTTTTGATAGTTGATGAAAATTGATATTTGAAATAATCAAGATTCAACCAAACAAATTAATTTTTATCAAAATAGTTCAACTTTTTAACAAGTAGTATTAGTAGTAAGTAGAATATCTAACCAAACAGTTGCATTTTTAGCCGAAAGGATTAAATTTCTACCACGAATATTAATTTTCCGGCAAAAAGACGAATTTTCAACAAAAATATAACTTTGCAGCCAAATAGCTAAATTTGCAACAAATATTTGATATTTAAGTTTATTTTCCTCACTCTAACCAATAAAGATAAATTTTAAACCAAAAATGGAATGGTTAAATTTTTAGTTTGAAAATTAAATTTCAACAAACTTTTTAAAACAAATTAAAAAAAAAATTTTTTTTTTTTTAAATAAATTAGGCCAACTTTCAACTGAGTAGTTGAATTTTGGACCAAAAAGAATAATTATTAACCAAGTGGTTCAATTTTCAACCAGAAAGATTAATTTTACATGAAGAACATTAATTTTCTACCAAAAAATACGAATTTTCACCAAAATACATGAATTTTCGACGAAATAGTTAAATTTCCAACCAAAAAAGATCAACTTTCAACAAACAAAAGCAAACAAATATTTAACAAAGTAGATGAATTTTCAAGCAAAGAAGTGAATTTTCAACTGATATGATGAATCTTCAATTAAAAAAATTAATTTTTAACCAAGTACGAGGGTTGCCTTTTATATTTCGGGAATGGGCGATCCTGCTGCGGCCATCTGACAACAGATGTCTTTATCGTTAAGTCAGACTTTTTTTAGTGACTTCTTACTCAGAACGTTTTGACGTGCGGGCGCGATTTGTGTCGTGTACAGGGGCTTCAAATGACCGCTCCACACAAGCCTTTTTTGAGCCCAAGGATGCCTGAATCTCATAATAAGTCAATTAACGATCTTTAAGTATCGGTTCACGCACAGCATCAATGTTTTTTGGCACAATGACTGATTTTGGACGACCTTCTCGAACTTCGTCGGTAAGCGAACCGCGGCCCCGATTAAATTCGGAGAACCACCGATACACAGTTGTTTTTGATGGCGCTTCGTCGCCAAAAGTCGAATAAAGTTCATCGACACACTGTTGTTGAGATAATCCACGCCGAAAGTTGTCAAAAATGATCGCACGGAAATGTTCACGAGTCAATTCCATTTTTTTCTCGAGATGAAATTTTCAAGTCACTGTACACAACACAAATTGCGCCCGCACGTCAAAACGTTCTAAGTAAAAAATCACTAAAAAAAGTCAAACTTAGCGATAGAGTCATCGGTCGTCAGATGGCAGAAGCAGGATCGCCCATTCCCGAAATATAAAAGGCAACCCTCGTAGTTGAATTCTCCACCAAAAAAGATCAAATATCAACCAAAAAAAAGTGAATTTTCAACCAAAAATGCTACGATTAAATTTTCAAAAAGAAGAAATTAATTTACGATCCAATTCAAATCACGAATCTACAATCCAAAACATGAATTTTTAACAAAGTTCAACTTATAACCAAGTGCTAGAGTTTTCAACCAAAAAAAAATGATTTCTCAACAAAAAATGCAATAGTTGATTTTCTAACAAAAAAATTTATTTTTTTACCAAAAAAATTAAATTCAACCAAAGAACACGAATTTTTAACAAAATAGTTACATTTTTTAACCATGAAAGAATTTTCAGTCGATAAAGAAAAAAAAATTTCAGTCAAATTTCGTATTTATTTTTAACCGGAAAATATGAATTTTCTACCAAGATGTTTAGTTGAATATTCAACCGATGAAGACGCTATTTAAAAAAAAAAATTGAATTTTCAACCAAAAAAATTAATTTTAAACATATTACTTCAACTTTCAACCAAATAGTTGAATTTTTAACAACAACAAAAATGAATTTTCAAGGAAAAATGTCAGAGTTGATATTTCAACTCAAAAAGATGTTTATTTTAAATAAAAACAGTTAAATTGACAAAGAAAAGAAAAAAAGACAACAGTTGCATTTTTAACCAAAAAAGGTCAAATTTCTATCCGGAGCGATCAAATTTCAAACCAAAAAGACAAGCAAGGACAATATTTTTGATAATTGATGAAAATTTACACTTTTTTTCATTTCTTCCTTTTTTTTTAAGTAACCGAAAACCGTAAATATAACTTGAAACTGTTGGAACATTGAAAATATTGTTCAAACTATAATGGTTTTGGTTGCAAATTGCGGTAAAAAAGCTGAAAATGTAAATAATTGTTGAAAAATCGCTACCATATCCTAAAATTGTTGAAAATTGCGAGTCTTCATGGAGATTTCTGTTTATAAATTCTAATATTTTCGGTGAAAAAAACTAATACCACCAACAATTTTTATAAATTTTTGGTCTATTTCGGAACTTTATGAGTTTAACATTTAAGATTTTCAATTTGTAGATTTAATTTAAAATTTTTTTAATTTTTAACGGTTTTCAACCATTATTGCGAGATTTTTTAATTTCTAATGAAATTCATAGTCACGCAAACTTAAATGGATTCGGAACGTTCTTAGTGTGGTAGAATTTTATCAAGCAGCAATTCCTCACCACCATCGTAATTATAAATTGAAATAATTTAATAAAGCTTTGGTAATTTATTCAAAACCTTCGTTCGTGGTCAAATAATTAGTTAAACAATATTTTTAGAGTGAAGGACTGCAAATTAGTTATTAAATAAATATCAAATAAACAATTATGCTCACCGGTGTTGAAATCCAGTGCGAATTCTTCGAAGTCGTTGCCTTTCGTGATGCTATAAATCAATTTCCGATTTAAAGGCGATTCGGCTTGAATTGAAAGTGCTAATGGCGAATGTAATTCGATATTTTCAAGAACACTGTCGGTGTAAAATTGTTTATCGAAGACTGGCATCGAGCGATCGATGACTTTAACGTTTACAGGCACTTCGATTGAGCAGGGCGTTAATCCTGGAATAATGGATTGAATCCAAACAAAATTATAGCAAAAAGTTCAAATAAATTGCTCTTAGAAGGAAAATATGAATAATATTCACTCACCGCCATCATAAGCAGCAATCATGAGTTGATACTCCCGATTGTGTCCTTCCAAATTTTGTTTCAATGAAATTTCCCCAGTCTTGCGGCAAACTTTGAACAATTCCCCGTGACCCTTCTTCAATTCGTAGCGAACTTCCCCATTGTCGCCACTATCCATGTCAACAGCATGAACCTGTGAAAACTATTTTGTAGAACGAGGTGGAAGAACCGATATTTTTCAGGGAATTGTGAGTAATTTTTAGTCCGGGCGTTGACAATAAAGAACACTAATGGATTCGCCACGACTTTGGTGTGCTTTTTACTTTGCACCTGGCGGAAGATTCAACTTCCTTCCGGAAATTTGGAGAAATTTACAGTCCGAGGATGAAAATAAAGAAGTGTGTAAAGCTAGCGACGATACTGTTGTAACTTTTATACTTCGCACCCGGAAGAAACAACTGATGGATGGTAGAGAAATACGAATCAACTCACATTTTGCTGATTTTCAGGAGACACAAAAAACATTCTATAAAATCCAATGTTCAATTTAATTGAAAACTGAGAATTTGATTTCCAGATTACTAGTTATACACGACACTATTACATATTTTGAGGCTGAAACGCGTGTTTTTGCTAATGTGGTCGGTAATTAAAAATTGATTTTTCAGTTGAATTAAGAACTGAGAATTTAATTTCTAGATTATTAGTTTCTAAATAGAGAACAAAGATTGATTTGAAAAACTCAACCACGTATGAGTAAATGGAGGGGGAAGTTTTTGAGAAAATTATAATCTTGGCCATTTTTGGAAACGAAGTAGGGCGCGGCCCTGACGTTCTAGAGACTTTTAATAGTGCTTGAATTAAAGGTCGAAACTTGTACTTCAAAGTGATTATATTGAAAAAATGGAGCCCTATTAGAACTCTCTGGAACGTTAGGTACGCTATTTTCAACAAATGTGCAAAAATTAATTTGCCCTAAATTTTCTCAAAACTTGACGTGATAGAAAGAATTCGGATTCGGATACATCGGCTAAGAATCTACTGAAAAAACCTAGTTTTGTTCCCAGTATAACTAATTAATTCTTTTCTGAGGTTTTTGGGGTTGAAAATATGAGTTATAAAAAAATCCTTTGTTTAGAATTTTCTACCTTCTAATCTCATTTTCGACAAAATGTAGGTTGATTCGTTATGCTTTGCCATCCTTCTGCTTTTTCAGGGAACCTTGAGTAATTTTTAACGCTAGGGTGATCACAAACAAGCTTTTTGGATTGGCACGACTTTCGTATAATTTTTATTTTGCACCAGGTGGAAGTCCAACACTGTCCAGGGAATTATTTCCTATCCGATGGTGATAATAAAGAAGTTTGAAAGCTTCGCGACTATACTGTTTGTAATTTCTATTTTATACCAGGTAGAAAGACCAGTATTCTTCAGGGAATTTTAAATAGCTTGTAGACATGGAATGACAAAAAAGAAGTGCACGCGGCTCGTGACGATCCTGCTGTACTATTTACTTTGCACTAGGTGAAAGTCTAACATTCCTCAGCGAATTTTTTAATATTTTCCAACCGAGTGGCGATAATAAAAAAAGTGTGTAAGGTTCGCGACGACCCTGGTGGACTTTTTATCTCGCAACAGGTGGAACGATAAATTTTCTTTAAGAGCTTTTAATTGATACGGATTCTCAGGGTTATTATAAAAACAACGATTATGATCGCGACGATCGTAAATAGGTTTTATCCTTAGCCCAGGAAGTAGGAGTATTTTTTTAGAATTCCTTACCTTTGTAATGACATCCCCTTTCTGTGCATCAACAGAAACGACAGCGTAGTAAGGCAAGTTGACAAACATCGGGCAATTGTCGTTGATATCTAGGATCGTAACGTTAACGATAACGTGCGCTACCCTCGGTTTCTTTTTATCTATTTGGCTCTTGGCTTCAACTATCAGCTCGTAATTGTCACAAACTTCCCTATCAAATCTTTTTCCAGTCGTCCTGATCGCTCCTGAAGTAGGTCCGATTACAAACATGTTCGTGGGGTTGAGAATACTAAAAAGCACGTGCTCATAGAGGTCACTACCCAGAACATTGACCACAGTCACAGTCGTTATTTTTGTTGAGTTTTCCATTATGGTTCCTTCATAAACATCCTTCTGGAAAATTAAACCTGAATTTTCCGACTTTTCGACGTTGACGTTCACTTGAGCGACGCTCGAGTATTTTCCATCGGAGACTCGAACATGGAGGAGATAACGTTTTTTCATGTGCTGTGGCTCGTGCACAGTTATTATTCCTGATTTAGAATCAATCTCGAAAGTGTGAGCCTGATTTCCGTCGATGATGTCGTATCTGAAAGGAAAATGAGTATTTACAAGGATAATGTTAAAGGAGCCATTTTTTGTTATTTAAAACCAGATGGTTAAAATACATAAGTCCAGAAGGATCACTATGACCCTGGTGCAGTTTTGGTATTGCACCAGGCAGAAGAAAAAACTTTCTTCTGGAAGTTCGTGAGTACTCTAAATAAGCGTTTAATAATATACATGATTATATATTTCGCGACGAGTTGAGTCTTTTTTTTTGTTCTATTCAGGTACCGAAAACAAAGAAAACTCACCTGAGAGGTGTTCCTTCCGTGCTGTCAGGATCGACCGCCCTGACTTCAATGACCGCTACATTTTTATACGTCGGCAGCAGCACAGTCGTGTTGTACTCGTTCTTTCGGAACTTCGGCGGACAATCGTTGACATCCGTCACTGTGATGACAACTTTCGCAGTCGTCTCCGAGGAAAGTTTTGGTTTTCCCAGATCTGAGACCTTGACATGAAACGAGAATTCCGGAATCGTTTCGTGATCCAAAACCATCACCGTTCTGATCGCTCCGGTACTAGAATCGATGTGGAAGAATTTCCTTGGCAGATCCTCGACAATGTCGTAGTTAAGAAGTGCGTTTAGTTCCGAGTCTGCGTCCTCAGCCTTGATGACCAATGGCGAGCTGGTGTTCGTTAAGACTAGGGACCCAATAGTGGCGCCCTCGCTGATTTCCCCGTTGTAAACCGCTTGAAGGAAATGAGGCGGGTTGTCGTTTTTGTCCAGGACGTGGACGATGACATTGCAGGAAGCTGTCGCCCCAGCCATGTTTGTGGCCATCAAGGTCAGGTTATAGAATTTGGTTTTCTCGTAATCGAGGCCGTTCTTGGTGGTGATGACTCCCGTGCTTGGGTTAACGAAGAAGGTGTTGTCACGATTTCCATGTGTGATTTCGAACATTAAAGACGAGGTACTTCTTGCTTCAACGTGCTTCACGTACGTGCCGATTTGCTGGTTTTCGTAAATCTCGGCCGCGAGTTCCTTTTGGAGGAACCTCGGAGGAGCATTGTCGGCCATAGTTACCATAACATGAACCGGGACAGTATTTGAGAGTGCAGGTGTTCCGTGATCCATCGCTTTAACAAGAAGAATATATTCCGAGGAAGCACTTAAGTCCAGTTCGCGAGCCACACGGATGATGCCCAAGTCCGGGTCGATACTAAAAACGTTCCCGACATTCCCTGATGTAATTGAGTAGGTAATTCGAGAATTTTCACCACGATCCTTGTCAATTGCGTAAACCTAAAACAGAATCAACAGAATCAACCAATATAATAATATTGGTTTACTGAAAAGTTTCCTGCAGATGCACCAGGCTGTATATGTATCTCCAAAACAAAGGATATTCTTCAGGGATTTTTCGTGAATCTGAGATACAAGTGGTACAAAGAATACGCCTATGAAGTTCACGACTATTCTGCTGCATTTATTTATAAGAAAATTTTAATAAAATTAAAATTACCTGCACTACAGCACTGCCTACAGCTGAAGTCTCGAAGATCTTCCCCTGGATGATTTCGCTTGTAAATTCCGGTGCATGATCATTATGATCGTGCACAGTGACGATGACCCTTGCATAATTTCGCTTTGCAGGAGTGCCTTGATCTTTTACCATCACAGTCAATATGTGTTCTTCAATAGTTTCACGATCCAAGGCTTCATTCAGAGTTACAGTTTCTGTAACTGAGTCAACATGGAAGATTTCCAAAGATGCTTGATTCTGGGCTGCATGTAGACTATAAAAAACCTTCTTATCTTCATCTTCGTCTGTCGCATGAAGTTGTAAAACAGTTTCCCCCTTTTCAACATTCTCGGATATCTCCACGCGATATATTGCCTCACTAAACTCGGGCCTGTGATCGTTAATATCAATAACTGTCACTAAGAGTTGTGTAAAAGCCTGGTGAACTCCATCAGTCACACTAATTGTCAAATTGTAGAAGTTTTGCGTCTCCCAGTCAAGCTGTTTTGCCAGAAGAACATTTCCGTTGTCTCTCCCGATAAAAAACTCGTCTCGCTTATCTCCATCTGCAACAAGCAATTGCATTAAAAAAATGTTTATTTAAACTCTAATGATTAAAACAAATTTCCGTAAAAAATATGACTCACCGATGATGTCATACCACAGTGTGTCTCCGTCTTTATCTGTCGCTTGAACTAGGGCAACCAGAAATCCCACTTTATCGCTTTCAGTGATTTTAACGCTCTGATTATTCGTTTTGAATACTGGCAGATTTTCTGATTCCGTCGGTGATTCGACAACTTGAACCGAAACTCGAGTTTGGTGACTTCTCTGAGGTTCCCCGAAATCTGCCGCTCGTATCTAGTTAGAAAAAATATATTTTTTTAATTTTGGAATTTAAATACTTTTTAATTAAATATCTAACCATGATGAAATATGTTTAAATAAAAAATGACTTACAAGCATTTCGTATTCTTGACCAGCTTCAAATCCGCGTTGAGAGTAAACCATTCCCGTGGAAGGGTCAATTTTGA
The DNA here is from genome assembly GCA_932178445.1 of Andricus quercusramuli. Classification (NCBI taxonomy): domain Eukaryota; kingdom Metazoa; phylum Arthropoda; class Insecta; order Hymenoptera; family Cynipidae; genus Andricus; species Andricus quercusramuli. The sequence continues at coordinate 8,221 of CAKNXH010059460.1, forward strand.
ATTTCCCTTTGCCCCTTCCACTTTTAATGCTGTATTGAATCCTTCCATTTTCGCCGACGTCTCTGTCATATGCAAGTACCTAAATATGTAAAATTATAATTATTCAGAGTCACTTCTCCAATTTCCAAGTACATATTCGCTCTTTTTAAAGAAAAAAGTGACTAAAAGATTGGTAAGGTAAACGGAGCCTAACCGTAACCGGCTAATCTACTGAGAGTTGGACTCGAGGTTGACTTTAACTACTTGTCAGACTAAGGCCGACTATCTCTACTGAGACTGACTGAGTATTTTCCACTGAAAAATGGTTCCCGCAGCCGGCCTGACCACGCTCGGTTTCATCTACTCGCGGTCTGACCAGCGTAACGTATCCACTGCGGTACAAATGGATAAGACAGTTCTTGGTAAGACTCGTTAATTTATTAAAGAGCTGGAAGAAAATCGGTTAATTGTTACTGTCTAAATGCTATTTGTTGTAATATATATATATTTTTCTGGAATTTCGGAATTTAAAGTAGTTGTTTCACTTTAGTCAAATTTGTGTTTTTTTTTATATTAAATTAATTTTAAGCTTAACTTTCCTGGAGAAATTATGAAAAATCTATGTTTTTAAACTTTCCATTAAGGAATGATAAGTCAGAACTTAAATTTGGGTGTACACTTTCATTCAAAATAAAAGTAAACAAAAAATGACACTTATTCAAATGAATTTCACTAAATTTTAATACATGTAACCAAATTGCATCAGATTGAACTGTTTTACACTGAATTCTATTGAACTTCACAGAATTATCTTGAGCAGCGTTTAACTCCACTGAATTTCATGTACTTTTAAACAATTAAATACCACAACATTTATGTTAACTAAAATGTTTGGGTATACTTCCGAAAAGATCACCCAAAAATATTGACTTGATACTTGGCGTAGGGATTTCTTTCGCATCCCACTTGAAAATCCTAAACGGATTTTTGGAACTAGTTAATAACAATTAAGTTATTGAGAATTTTGGTTAAAAAAATACTTTTTTGTTGTTGAAAAAACCGCGAAAAATGCGGATCTGAGATAAACATGCTGTGTATAGAAGTTGTAGCTCTGATTGAAATATCATAGTTCTTGTCTTCACACTTTTTCTGTAAGATTAATATTTGTCGAGACAAACGAAAAAAAAGCATTTTTAGATTTTTTGTTACAAAAAATTTCAAAATTTCCGATACTAGTGGATGTGACCCACCTACTCCCCCAACTCCCGCTGAACCACGCGTCCTAGTGCTGGGTATTTTAAATCACAGAAGTTGTGCGACTAACTCCTACCCTTTCATGGTCCCACTCTTTAAAATTAATTTATATTTTACGATATTTAATACATTTTTTCAAGCAAAATTCGAATATTCATTTTGGCGATTTTTCTTGAAAAATATTACTTTTAGGGAACAAGTTTACAAACAAAATATATGTTTCTTAATCTGCGCCAAGTGTATATTCTTGGGTGACCTTTAAAGGTGACCTTTCGAAATTTCGAAAGAAAAAACTGGGGTTTCTATTAGAACCAATTTTTGGTTCCAAAGGAGCTGCAACAAAAAGGAACCTCTCTTGCTGAAAAGGAACCCAAAATGTTAAATGGTTTCCAAATGAACCCAAGTGTGGATTCAAATGGTTCTAATAGAGCCTTTTTCTCACTTCTGCTTAGACTCACTTCAAAGATTGCACAAGTTAATGATGCACATTATGCTTTATAATTGGAATTAAATAATATTGCACTGGAAAAAATTTAATGAAGAAACTAAAATCATAGATATTAGGCATTCTTGAAAGGAAGATATCGCACATGAAATGTGACCGTTTTTAAGGTTATGTTGCAAATCCGAAGTTTCCCACTGCGCATGCCTAAAAAGCGCGGGACTATTCAAAATTATATAATATACACTTGCAATATTAGGTTAATATAAAATTTTTTCAAGAAGCTAGGTATTTCTATAATTCAATTTAATTTGTTTTAAATGAGAATAAGAAAATTTTGTTAACATTTATCTGTATGAGTGTTCATAGTATTTATTGATTTCAAATAGGCCCGCGCTTCTCGGCACATGCGCAGTTGAAAAAGTCGGCAACCGCCGATGGCCATCTATCGGATATGAATAAACTAAAAAGGAACCCTAAATAAGAGTTCCTTTAGAGCCTAAGTTCTAAATGATCCCAAGTTTCACTTGAGCCGCAGCATTACTGATCCCTCAGTTTTTTCTGTGTAAAGTATACCCAAGTGATTCAAGAGCATTAAACGATTCAAGTGAATTATGTAAATTCGATCGAATTCAAGTGGTTCAGGTGAATTTAAGTAAACTGAAGTTAATCAAGTGAGTTCAAGTGATTCAAGTGAATTTAACCAAGTTAAATTGCATCAAGTGATTCAGATGAATTCAAGTGAATTGAAGTAAATCTAGAGAATTTAAGTGAATTTAACGAAATTCATCTGATTTTTAAGTAAATTCTTAAATAGAGAATAGAGATGTATACCTTAATTTAATAATTGTTACCTTTTCGATGTTTAATAATAATTTCTTAAAGAATACGGTAATTTTTACAATGTGGTAAATAACTTTCCTTGAAGAATGATGTAACAACTACTTTAATATAATGCACATTCTAAGCCTTTGCATTCACAGGTTGCATGCGCCACATTGAGGCAGTTAAGGGATGCAGTGTTTTATTTTTGTTTTGTGTGAGTCAGTGTATCATTTAACATCGATCATTAACGGTAACGATCACAGTTGTTGATAACAAAACCATATGTTAACAAAATTCAGGAATTTACACATTTCCAGATGCAAAAGTTTGCTACATTAAATAGTTCTGAAGGTTAAATATATATGAATTGAAAATTTTCTTTTTAAAATTAAAAACTGGAATAAATATTTGTCTCTGGATTAAAATTATTTGCGAAGAAGAAACTTTGTAAGCTTCAAATACATTAATTAAAAGAGCATAGGAAGTAAAGAGAATAAATACCATTTTTAATGGTAATGAAAGGATTCACTGCGAAAATTAAACCTAGATTTACACCGGCATTATAATGAGGAAGCTCCTTATGTAACAGAGAATGAAATTCTGTTGTGGTTACCCTTGTACGTAGATGTACACTCACTGGGTCTGTATTGTGGCGAGGAGAGTAATAATTATATTAATGGAGAAAATGGAGCATTCTCAGGCAACGGCGATGTATATACGACGAGGTACTGTACTTGTTCGTAACTGATTGTAAAGAACATCGAATATAGCGTCACGATATTTTTCAATAGCAAAACAACTTTTATAACATACAACAGTAGATGGCAAATTAAAATCATGGAATAGTAATTGGGTTGACGGTTCAGACGTCCAGCCTAACGAATTTTTCCGTTTCAGTTTTCATTTTATTTGCATTAAATATTTCAAAAAATCCAGACATATTTATATACCTGTTAATGCGGTCTGTGGCACAAATATCTACTTGAGAGCAAAAAACATTTTTTGTTCGAAAAATGTTAATTCTCTTGTAAAACCAAACAAATGCACCGTTATGAACATCCCTCTTCGTCTTCAAAATTAGAAATCAAATTTTCGCCTTTCAGAAGACCAACTAATTTAAAGATTACTATATGTGAACCTACACATTTAACGTCTAGGTTCAAGGGCGGAGTGTCGCATCATGGATAATTTTTTCAAAATGTCGTTGTCTTCCGTAAGTTGAAAATTTAATTTATATTTTCTTTCTGATTTTTGACTCTTTCAAGAAAATTAATATTTTTCGAAAAAACTTCTTTCGTGCCTTCAAATAGTTTTTTTATCGCCTATATCGCTTAAGGCAGTTTTCGCACAGTTTCCAATTTTGAAAGTCTATTTTTCTGTAGCTAAAATCATAAAAATAATTTTTTATAAAGAACATTTTTTCTAGAAAAATAATTTCTAACTGTTACAAAATGTTTTCTTCGAAAAACGAGCTATTATTTACAAAAAATCAACAATTTTTCAGAAATTGGTGAGAACATATAGTATGATATAATTCAATTGCAAAAACATTTTTAAAATAAATGTTCTTAGAAAGTTTTAAAATATTTTCATTTATAATAATGTTTTTTACTTGAAATATCATCATCAATAATATTATTTTGATTCTTAAAATCATAGAAAAGATATTTTTTCAGAGATATAATTTTTGGCACGACAACTACCTTAAACAGGTATATGAAATCTTTTTATAATAAATTTTTTTTTTCATTTTCAGTTGGAAAAAAATAAAAAATGAACATTTTTCAGACTAGACGTCTGAAACTTCAACCCAGTGGAATGATAACATAATACAAATTGTAATTAATTCTAGACTAAGCTATATATGTTTGTTTTAAAATATCTGCTTGATATTCTTCTTGAGTTGTGATGCGAATTCTTATTGAAAGATGCTGTCCGTTAAAAACTATTGCTTTGGCAATCAAAGGAGATTGATAAAAAAATCATAAAAAATACATAAATTAATGAATAATCTTTATTTCATCTCCAATGTTTAAAATTAAATAACAAATTAAAAATAAATAGAGAATGACGATTTAAAGAGAACTTATTGTTTTGGCTACGCTAATATTCGAGATAGATACTTTTTGGTTGTATGAACCAAATACTCCATCTAACAAAAGATGTAGTTAAAACAACCAAAAAAAATCAGTGGGGTCAACCAAATAGTTTTTTTTTTCATATAATAACCATATTCTATCGATGAACCAACAAAAATTTTGTTGGTTCATCCGAATCGTTTTCTGAGTGTATAATGTATATAGATGTAGATTGTAGGAGGAATTTAAAAAATGAGATGAGTAAAGACACCTGTGAATTATTAGATGCAATGATGCCCTATAGGTTTTAAATAATTAAATGATAATGGATAAGAGAGCGACTCCCAGGAGTAATAGGTAACGACTCGTCTAACTGAAAGAGGTATACATACATATAGGAAAAAGAACATTACATGAATGCAGAGTGTACATTCTTGATGGATTAGATTTCCATAGCCAAGCCAACCGTTAATTCATTATGGATGCATTCCGGAATGTTATTATCTCATTCCCTCAACAGGTTTTTTGATCGAGTTTCGTACACAACTTAAGTGTTCGTTTATAAATAATTTTATAATTTGAGAAAGGCATTTCTCATTACTCATTACTCTCATTACACTTTCCTATTTTCTTTCTTCAAATCAGTTTAACATCATCCCGTGTCCCCTGGATTTTTAAATTAACAGAAAATAACAAGTATTCACGATTTACCGTACAGGGGAAAAATTGCCTCAACAAATGGAAATTGTTAAATAATTGCCAAATATATTAAATATTAGCTTTTCACGATTTGGTGGAAAAAGTTATGTAAATATAAATTATTGTTTAAATAATTGAAAAATATGTTAAGCAACAAATATTAATTTTGGCATTCATCAACTACACAATTTATCCTAAAAAATAGTAAATTTTCACGATTTGCTGGACAAGAATTTGTTTAAATAATTGAAAATTAGTTTAAAAATACCTGAAAACTTGTCACTTATAAAAAAACATGATTCACGTTGAAAAAATACCGTATTTATGTAGCATGAATTTTACATAAAACTTACACTTTTCCATTTTTTCCGGGCATTATCCGAGCACAATTTAAAGTTATTAGGTGGACATTATTCCTTGAACATTCCTTAAGAAGTAACTAAGCTTTACTTTACTTCAAAGTACTTATTTTTTTTCAAACTGAGTTTTTCCTATTTCAAAACCTACGTTAATTTAAAAATCCCGTGAGCACGCGTTAATGTTGAAAGATTTGAGAAAAAACGGAATTTCTTTCTTCGGAAAACGAACAAATTGGTGGGGAACAATTACCAAAAATTAAAAATTAAATTACAACAGGTATACAGTTGGGCCATCCTAGCCACAACAATGTAGTAGAAACAGTAGCGTCCAGTAGAAGTAAAGTGCAGCAGAATACCATAGAGCCCATTACCCTGCAGTACAGTGCTTTAGAGTAAAGTTTAATACAGTACAGTAACGTACACTATAGTACCGCATAGTACAATAAAGCATATTTAGGTACAATTACAGTGCCTATGTACGTACCCAATACACTACTTTACCGTACTGAACTATGAAGTTTGGCATTGTACTGTATTACAGCATAATGGTGTGCACTATAATGTACTGTAATGCTTGTATTATAAAGTACTATGTCTATTACAAAAACATAATGAATAATATGTACTAACAGTTTAATAGTATTATTGTAATACACGAACCAGTAGACCAATAAAAAATAAAATGGGAAAAAAATTACGCATCACTCTTGTTAAACAACACTATTATCAACAAATTTATTATTACTAAAAAAAAGCAGTAAAAAATTTCACTCTTTTTATGCAAAGTTTTTTTTAACAACGTGATATTATCAAAAGAGTACATATTTAAAATACATAACCAGTCTACTGTAAAGTATTTTTCAATGTACTTCAAGTACAGTTGTGAGAAAATTTAGTGAAAAATGAAGAGTACTGTAAAATCCCAGTATAGTTCCACCTTCGTACAATCTAAGTTCACTGCATTATACTATAGTATAATAAGTTCAAGTCTTATATAACACAGTAGTAAAAAGAATACTTTAAGTAAAAATAGAGTTGAGTACTGTCAGTACATTATAGTGCACTACAACACTACATTAGAGGACAATATTTTATAGTACATTTTCAGTCTAGTAAGTATATTATAGTATAGTAAAGTAAAACTTGAAAGTACAAGTTCAGAGTACTATATGGTACAGGATTACTGTATAGTACAGGAGTACTATATATTTTTGTGGGAACATAATCGAAAAATAAATATTGTATCTCCAAAAAGTGACGAAATATTCACTAAAATAAAATAAAAACCACACTTTTTCCCGTCGATCATCGAACCTGCTGAGCGTATCAGAATATCTTATCCCTTTGGGATTTTACATATAACGTGACATTGTCAGATGCGTGTGTATTTTTGCGTGCCTTAGGAATCTTACCCTGAAGAAACGGTCGCCTGACAGGCCGTCAGGACTAAATGTCTCCCAAGTCCCATTTTCGAGTAACGTATCGATCGAGAGGTCGTACTCCCGCGAGCGGTTCTTCGATTTCTGTCGAGAACGAGAGAGAGGACGACTTTTATATAATTTTCTCACTTTTGCGACGAGTGCCGCCTCGCCGGCAGGTAATACGATCGAGTCGATCGCAAGCCAGCTATTTCTGCATGTTCATGAAGTGGTAAATTGGAAAAGGGAAAATTCCATCTACACATAATGGGGGTAAGGCTGACTTTGTATTCAAAGAAGAAGCAGTGCTTAATTTTCCTTTATTGTGGCTTAATTTTGCTTCTATTTTCAGAAAGCCATTCTTTTGCTTTTGTTCTCTAATTTGACCAAATTTCCGAATTTTTTTCTGTTTCATTTTCTGTTTCATGGCGATGTAGAAATGTAGTTGTAAAAGTAGTTGTAGATGTGTTGAAAGTTGCGTGACTCACAAAGTAGTTACAGTATATTCTTAATTATGTAACTGAAATCGTTGCGGCTGATTAACTTCTGTTTGGTGATGGGTCGAAGGGGAACAGGGGATAGAGGGGGCGATTGCATGGAAACTGACTTAGGGAGAATATGAGTGAAGAAATGGTTGTTATCCTATGGTATAATGAAAGCACTTGAGTAGAAGAGTGTTAGAAGGAAAAGAAGAAGAAAGGGGAGTGTGTACGATTGCGCACGAAGAGGTAGAATGGAGACGACGTGAAGATGAGTTAGGATAGTGGTAGTGAAGTTTTTCTAAGGGGGATTAGGATACGAAGATGAGTAGAGGGAGGGTAGAGCGAGGAAGGGGAAGAGTGCTGGTTGTTGAGGGGTATATGTGTAGAAGGATTGAGCGCAGAGAATTGAGTACAGAGGCGAGACACCAAAAAGAGGATTGAAGTTAGAGGAGTGGGGGGAGTTGCGGGTACAGGGATTAAAGTGCAGAGAATTGAGGGCGGTACGGCAGAGGAAGAGGAGTTAGGGGAAGGGGTATATAGCAGGGCTAGATAGAGAGAGGGAGTAAGTGTAAAGGGTGTGTAAGGATGAGAGGTGGATGAGGAATGAAATTTTCAACAATATTTAAGAATACACATAAAACAGTCTTGTAATTTTGGTTGATTTTATGTTTGTGTGCGAGTATATAGATTTTCAATGGTGGATATGATGTGCAAAACCTACGTGAGCGAGCCCAAAGTGCTTCAGTGTGATTGGAACTATTAGTCTACCCTACCCAATGATTTTTCTTCATTCGACAAAAGACGAGGAAGGGTTACCAAAATATTTGAGAAAGTCAAAAGCTTGTTTGGTGGGTTTCTGCAGACTATTGTTTTACACAATTATAACATTTTACAGGGGGCACCTCTATTTACAATTGTACAATAGTTCTTCAACTTCCTAAAGGCTGTAATAATTTTCAGTGAAATTGTAAAATTTACAATATGATTGTTTTATATTAGCCAGTAATTAAATTATATAATGACAGTCCATAATGTGCAACTCACCTGAAATAATGGCTTGTCAATATCCGGCGAGGCTGGAATTTGGACAATATAAAATTTCTGCTCGAACTCGGGACCATGATCGTTCACATCGTCAACTTTTACGACTACTCTAGTCGTTGATGAAAGCGGTGGTCTACCATCATCTTTTACGGAAACCTGAAAGAATCAAATGAAGTGTAATGTATTACAATAAAATATAATAATTGTAATAAGTTGTTTCTACTAATAATATACAAAATTTCCAGTCAGAGATTTAAATTAAAATTTTATTTTTTTACATGTGTTTTTTTAGTGCTGTCTTCTGTTGAGGGTGATAAAAAAAGCAAATCCAGATCTCTGTCTGCGAAAGTCGCAATTGGTACGGAGCCTTATCTTTTCACTTTCCGCGTTTTCTCTCAACCGCGAAACCGTACAGTGTTTTCGTGCGGACAATATCGCACGTGCGATCAGCGAGTACGAAACTTGGTTGTGCAACACTTACCGATAAAGTTTTTATCAGGGCGGTTTAATCAGTGCACGAGCAATCTGGCGGTCTCGACGAAAGCTTGAATGAAAGGTAAATCTCGAGGCAGGTATAAATACTGAAAAGTCAAGTAGAAATTGCATATTTTACTGTGTAAACGTTAAACTAATTATATATGGGAATTTCATGGCTGTGTCTGGATTCCCTTTGATTAAAAACTAGAGAATCTATTTGATCAAATAAAGCAACACTGAGAAGCGGCAGTACAACGGACACAAGAGCCATATTAGCTTTCTAAAAAGCCTGAAAAAGTGTTACAAAGTTTCGTGTTGGATTTATAACAGGAGTTCATCAAAATGGTCCCAAATTAGTTTAATACCGAATCGAAATAAGTAATTTTTATTTGTACTGAATTCTATTTGATTCTACGGAACTCCAGTAAACTCTCCAATAAACTCAAAGAAAATTAATTTATCCGAGTTCAAGAGGAATTCAGGTGAATTTCAATAAATTTAAAGTGGATTTTTATAAATTCAACTAAACATAAAGTGCATTAAAGTAAATTCAAAAGAATGCTTTCAGACTTACTCGTGGAGTTCTATGTAAATTTGAACAAACTCAAAATGCATTTGAACAAAATAGAATCTACTCAATTGACATGAATTCTACTAAATTAAAGTGAATTCATTTGAAATCCCGCGTATCTGTCACAGAACTATGAAGAATAGAAATTTAGTTCCTTTAGATATTTTAGAAATTGAAAGCTCAATATTTTAAACTTTTGACCCGATTTTTAATGATGAACTAATAAACATACTATTGTTTCAAATAAGAAGGCTGTGCTCGGGAAAGGTTTTCTGCAGTTTTTCTTTTCCTTGGCCATACGACGGAAATAATGAGAAAACACAATTTTAACCTTCTTCTCTAAAAGTGGAGAATCTTTCCGAAATTCGGAGGAAAAATTTAGAATGTAAATTCTTATGGGAAATCTGGAAGAAGAACTTTGACGAAAGTGGATAAGCCCAAGGACGACCTCGTAAATTTTCTGATTTCCGCGTCGTCGATTTCGAGAGTCCCGGAAGGCAATTTCCGTTGGATTCGTATTTGGCGACGTAACATAAATTCAGCGTCTCCGGAGGACACTTCACGAGCCAAAACGCGTCACATCGTCGGGTAACACCTGCACTAAATTAGGGCTACCGAACTCACTTTCCTGGAGAACGGGGACGTCCAACATTCCGCTGCCACTAGTCTAGTCTGATAGGCACTTTGTATCCTGGACATAGTTTACCAGGAAAAGTACTTGTATATCGCTCTACGTCCCGGATGACAATGGAATTTAGATTCGGACACCTGCTTGTGAATGATTTGTTCACAAACGTAGAAGAAAACTTGGAAATTTGAAAAAAAAAGAATAGGATAATTGTAAATTCAAAATGAAATTTACCGTAATTCAGGAAAATTAATTCGTTCTGAATTCCGTAGAAATTTCGTAGAAATTTTGTAGAAATTCTGCAGAATTCCCTAGAATTCAGTAGAATTCTTTACAAATCACTAGAACTTTACTTGAATTAATTTGACTGCACCTCAGTTCCTTACAATTATTTTAATTTACTGGAATTTGAAACAATTTACTTGACTTGAATTCAGTCAAATCCTCTTGAATTCGCTAGAATTGGCTAGAAATTTAGCATGTAGACCTATTATTAGGACGAACTAGAATGGAGAACTCACTTAAATTCTAATGAATCTGCTAGAACCCACCTGAATTAATAAGAAGTCATTGTCATTTGGAGTAATTTACTAAACGAGGTTGAAATTTACCAAAATTCTTATAAACACGTATTATATGTAATTGTTCAATACGGTAATATTTAATTAATTTCTAATGAAAAAATATTCTTAGAAACTTTGAGAATAATGTATTTCCTTGCTTACGAAGCCGACTGTAATTTGACCAATACAGATGAGATTATCGGAGTCTGCTTAACTAAAGTAGAAAAGAGATACTTAGGGCCGATTTCACCAACTCCGATTAAGTTGTTAATCCCTGATTATTGTAATTTAATCGGAGCCTTGCGTTCCACGATTTCCGTAACGCTGGTTAAGAGAGTTTAATCATCATTTAATTTAACCGCCCGATTTTGGCTGATTAACGGACGTAATGCGTGATTACCGATGGTAGCACCAAACGTAACCTATAGAATTGCAGTGTGCGTTCAGTATACAGTTCGAAAATGGAAAATTTCTTTCATGATGATTTTCTATCATCTGATGATGATGAAGATATTCTGCATATTATCAATAGAAGACCAAGAGTAATTAAAGAATGAGTGAATTATTTAGACACATTGAATGTTCATCCATATTCATTTTCACAAATAAACACAAATAACTGGACAAATCTTCACTCGTCTTCTTTTCTTCGAAGTATGTAGCCAGCACGTTACTGTTTGTTCACACGCAATATGACCTCAGCGACCGATGCTCGCGCACGTACTTCACGGGACTTGAAAGTTGACGAATCAGATTCGTCGGATGAAGAGAAAATGGAAGTTATTGTGAATGGGGTATATGATTAAATAATGGAGAATCAAAGATTGATGATAGGACACGGTGGAACGCATTAGAAGTTAATGTCGGTTAAAACCTTGATTAAAAAATAATCGTGATTAGTTAATCGCCATTTTAATCGCTGTTGGTGAAATCGGCCCTTAAGCATTTAGCAGAATGGCAATTAAATCTCCTACAAAGGCTCTATTTATCGCAGTTTCAAACTGAAGAACAGCCTGCAACTTTCGCAATTTACTTTCGAACCATTTGACTCGTAAAAAAGGACAAGGACGAAAGAATATCTGCAAAGAGTCTGATAAATATAGCATATGCAATATTCTTGTAAACTCTTAATAAGATCTTTTACAACAAATGGAGATAGACGGAAATGTTTATTATAGAGGTGATAATGCATTTGGAAGAAGGGGGAGGGGGAGGAGATAATGGAAAGCAAATAATGGGTGAGGGGTATATGGGTACTGGGGAGAAGGGTTTTGGGTGCAGGAAATGGGTAGGATGGGAAGAGGGTGAGAAGGGTGAGTGAGGGAAAACTGATTTTTGAATTTATTAAATCTGTATGTAACAATTTCTTAGCGGTGTTTTGGTTTTACGTCTTCGCTTCAATAAATATCAGTTATACGTATATATAATCATTATTTCCAAAATATTTTCAACATGTATTCTTTTGTCGCGATGCAATAAAATATGCAAGTGGCTTTAGGACTTGTTCGCGAGTGAGAGAAGTTTGTATAAGAAAACGATGCAGTGTTTTAAAAACCTTTTTGACGATAAATACATTAAAGGACAGGTCACTGAGAATAAATAATAAAACCAAATTAATCCACTGTTAACAAAATTGCTCAAAAAAATCGAACTAGAATATATTTAAAATTCATTTAAAAAATTAACAATATACATTTAATTTGAACTTGTCTACCGAAACGACGAGACAAGTTCTTAATTTAACGTTCGGACGACGACTAAAATTTGCTTTCAAGAGGTACGAAAGGTTCTCACTCATACAAGACTCATACAAGGAATATGACTCAACGATAGCAGAATAAGGATAACAGAAGAAATCGACAACACTTTAAAATTAGAATTACATTAAAATGTAAACATATGAAATTAAGTCTAAAATGAAAAGTCGATGTTAAATAAGTGAAATAAAATAAAAGCATCTGAATAATTATATCAGTCAATTCCGAACATTCCGCCCGCTTTGTTGGGACAAAATTAAAAAAGATTCACACAGTTCATTCAAAAAAAAAAAATAAATAAATTGATAATGACAATAAAAAGGATTAAAAATTTTAAGAATAAAACTGATCACAAATTTCTAACGACGATCTGATAAATAAGTGGTTAAAAATTGTCAGTAACAGAACAAGACAAAAATAAATAAATTGTAACATTCAACCAACACAACCGAAAAGAAAGTACACCGCACTTCAAGACGAGATTTAAACATTTTCCTTCGCCTTTGGTAAAAGACACAATTTTACAATGGGGCGTTTAAACAAACCACTCGCAGTGCGGAGAGACACAACGCGCACATGACCATCAGAACCGGGATGAAGCTCAACGACACGACCTAAAGGCCACTTTGTGGGTGGTGAATTTTCATCACGGATAAAAGCGAGGTCACCAACTTCAAGTGATGGATAAGAAGTCCTCCACTTCGAACGCGGTTGAAGCTCTTTCAGGTAATCCGAGGTCCAACGTTGCCAGAAATGCTGACGCATTTGTTGTAACAATTGCCATCGAGATAAGCGATTCGAGGCAATGTCAATGTAACTTGGCTCAGGGATACTGTTAAGAGATTCTCCAATTAAAAAATGACCTGGAGTAAGAGCTGTAAGATCGTCAGGATCATCAGACATGGATTGAAGAGGTCTAGAATTTAAGCAGGCCTCTACTTGAACCAGAAATGTGCTCATTTCTTCGTATGTAAGAGTAGTATCTCCGATGACTCGCCGAAGGTGGTGTTTCGCTGACTTCACTGCAGCTTCCCAAATTCCCCCAAAATGCGGCGCACATGGTGGATTAAATCGCCACTCTGTACCATACGAAGCGAGACACGAAGCTAATAAGGTTGACTCCTTAGAAGCTGCTGAAAACATCGCTCTAAGTTTGACGTCCGCTCCAACGAAGTTTGTACCTTGATCGCTGGTCAAGGTAGCACAAATTCCACGTCGAGAAATAAATTTGTAGTAAGCAGCTAGAAAGGCATCAGCCGTATAGTCCGACACAGCTTCCAAATGGACAGCTCGAGTAGAAAAACAAACAAAGACTGCGATGTAGCCTTTATATGATCGATAACCACGACCCTTAGTTGTTCGCAAGTAAACGGGTCCAGCATAATCGACGCCAGTATGTAGAAACGGTCGACTCGGAGTAGAGCGAATTGCTGGAAGGTCTGCCATCAATTGTTGAGGCTTTATGGCTCGATGTCGTAGGCATGGTAAACATCGATGAATAAAGGCCCTTACAACCGATCGACCACGGAGAATCCAGTAGGTTTGCCTCAAAGTTCCGAGAGTGAGCTGGACACCACCATGAAGACAACGTCGATGATGATGATCAATAAGAACAGTAGTCAGCGTAGATTCGGAGCTGAGAATGAGAGGATGTTTCTCATCAGGATCCAAGGCTGAATTCTTCAACCTACCTCCTACACGAAGCAGTTGTTGGGAATCTAAATAAGGTGTTAATCGACCTAACTTGCTCTTGGAAGGAAGAGACTTTTCCGATGATAGAGCTTTGATGTCTGCTTCAAAGTAGTATTGCTGTTCGTGTCGAATCCAATCTAGGCGAGCTTTCTTAAGTTCTGAAGGTGAAAGGAATGATGACTTTGAACAGGATTGCTGAAAAAAATGTTGGATAAATCGCTGTATCCATGCAGTCGCTCGTAGAAGTTTATCCAAAGAAGAGTAGCGATGGAGAAGCACCCACATAGCTGGAACACAACTAGAGGTATGAACTTTTATTGTTCGCTCTTCTAAATCCACTTCAGGATTAACTGATGATGGAATTCTTGGCCAAAGATCTGGAAACAGCAACCAATTCGGACCTTGCCACCAAAGAGAAAATGATGACAGTTCCTTGGCAGAGAGACCTCTTGAAGCACAATCAGCAGGGTTACTTGATGATGAAACGTGATGCCAAATTGCTGATGGTAGTGTGGTTTGGATTTCGGAAACTCTATTGGCTATGAAGGTCTTCCATTTTGTGGGATGTCCGTGAATCCAGGCCAGCGTGACTGTTGAATCACACCATAGATGAATGGGAATATCCAACAAAAGTGTTTGCTGAACGTGATGCACAAGTCGAGCGAGAAGAACTGCTCCACACAGTTCTAAGCGTGGTAGCGATACTTGTTTCAAGGGAGCGACCTTAGTTTTCGAAATCAACAGCGAAACTGACATCGTATCAGAATCAGAGGTCACAAGAAGATAAACTGCTGCGGCTAAGGCTCTTTCCGAAGCATCGGAGAATCCATGCAGTTCACAGGAACCAGAAGATGAACTGAATCTTATCCAACGAGGTACTTCAATTGAGGATATGTGACGAAGACCGTCTCGATATGCAAGCCAGCGATGGCGAACCTCGTCCGGAAGAGGATCGTCCCAGTTGATCTTTAAAAGCCAGAGAGTTTGAATAAGTATCTTAGCTGTTATGATAACTGGACTCAACCATCCTAGCGGATCAAACAGTTGAGCTATCTGACTCAAAGCGCTACGTTCAGTGATGACATCTGGACAGGCTGGTAATTTGACGTCGAAAGTTATCACATCTCGTTGAGGATTCCAAGAGAGGCCCAGCATATGAAACGATTGCTGGAATTCCAAGGACAGAGGCTGAGACGAAGCTCGAAGTTCTTCTGGAATTTTCTCTAGTAGATCAGAATCACTTGACATCCACTTGCGAAGTGGAAAGCCGCCCGCTATGAAAAGTCGATGTAATTGATTCTGTAAAGAAATTGCCTCATCGAAGTTATCTGCACCTGTGATTACATCATCCACGTATGTCCCTCGACGTACAACTTCAGCTGCTCTCGGATAATTTTCACCCTCATCAAGGGCGAGTTGTTGAATGCACCGGAGTGCAAGAAAAGGAGCACAAGACAAACCGTAAGTAACTGTGGTGAGACGAAACGTTTGAACTAAATCATTTGGCGATTTTCTCCACAGGATAAGTTGAAGATCCTGATCGTCTCGATGTACCTGGATTTGTCGGTACATTTTTTCTACGTCAGCACAGAGAGCTATACGAAAACACCTCCAACGGAGCAAAATGTCGAGTAGATTTGGGAGAAGTGTGGCTCCAGTGTGCAAGCATTCATTGAGCGAAATTCCAGCTTCAGTCTTCTGAGATCCATTGAAGACGACTCTCAACTTAGTAGTAGAGCTTGATTCGCGCAATACCCCGTGATGTGGAAGGTGAAAGGAGCGAGAAGAGTCACGACGAATAGAAGACTCAGTATCAAGCACCATGTGGCCAAGACTTTCGTATTCCTTGAGAAATTCCTCATAGGCTTTAAAGAAGGAAGCGTCGCTCGCGAGGCGACGTTCCATTCGCTGAAGCATCCGGAAGGCTGGCCGAAAAGAGTTGCCAAATGATGAAATGTCTTTCTTCATCGGAAGACAAACAACATAGCGTCCTTCAGGAGTGCGCGAATGAGTTGACACGAAGAAATCCTCACATTCCTGTTCTTCAGACGTCAATATGGACTTTGATGGAACCTCTTGTTCCTCCTAAAACCTTTGAAGGTCAAAGGCTACGGTGTTTTGTACAAAAATATGCATTCCTAGTACTGAAGAAGACTCTTCAGTTGATTGAGGTAACGAATCTCCTGTAGTTTTCCCAGATAAGGTCCAACCGAAGTATGTTTCCTGAGCAACAGGAGCGCTAAAGGGACCTTTCCGTAGGTTCGGGAGAAGCAGATAAGGACAAGCGTCTGCTCCAATGATCACGTCGATCACTCTTGAGTTTCCGAAATCTGGGTCCGCTAGATTTAAACCTGAAAGGTGAGACCAACTTCCATTGCCCCTTTCGAAACGTGGGCGGTATGGAGTAAGACGCGGAAGCACGAGCGCGTCCAATGGATACTCGAAGTCGGATTCGAAACGTGGCGGAAGAATACATGACACGGCACCGTGAGTTGTTGTTGGACGTCCTGCACTGATAGTTAGCAAACCTAATTCACAACTTAAACGCGCGAGCTTGAGTCGTTGTGCGAGAGACTCAGATACGAGAGACACTTCAGAACCCTGATCAAGGAGTGCACGCACAAACACTGAAGCACCACTAATTGACTTGACCTTGATGAAAGCTGTAGGTAAAAGACCTTTTGCTCTAGGTCGAGTCACATGATGAATGCTGAGATGGTGAACGCTGGACAATGTACGATCTTCTCCTTGAGTTGAAAGTGTCTGATTAGTGATGTTCGATGTCGTCGCATCTTGATGAAGCATGGTGTGGTGTTTTTGATCACATAATCGACACGTTCTGGATGAAGGACATTCGCTTGTTGAATGCTGACGCAAACAGTTGAGACAAAGTTTCCTTTTAGCTGCGAATTCCTTTCGTTGTATTGCACCCATCGCTCTAAATTGAGCACAATACATCAAGAAGTGTGCTTGCCCACAACCAAAAGATTTTCGAACTTGATTAGAATTCTGAGTTTGATCTGTTGAAAGGTGAGATAATGATGCAGAACTCTTTTTCGACCCGCGGTTTCCTTTACCATATTTTAATGACTCCAATTTGTCATTTGACTTTGAATTCAAAGAATCCTTTAAATTAGATGGATGCCCTTCAAGAATCTCCAATGTGCGAACCTTGCCCTCAAGAAATGTGTGCAAGGAATCATAAGAAGGAGACTCTGTCGTATCACCTAGTGATGACTCCCAGTCACGTCGAGTTTGTTAGTCCAGTAAGTTGGTCAGATGAAAGACTAAGAAATGTGACCAATGTTCGACGGGACATTTAAGCGCTTTGAGAGCCTCTAGGTTTTCTTCAGCAGTATTAACTAGATCCTTCAAATTCAAAGCTGATTCTGACTTTAAAGGCTTTAACGAAAAAAGAACAGACAAGTGAGAGTTTATCAATATTCTCTTATTTTCGTAACGTTTTACTAACAAATCCCACGCACGCTTATAGTTTTCGTTAGTAACCGGAATGTTTTTAAGGAGCTGAGCCGGCTCTCCTGTTAAATTTGTTTTTGAATGATGTAATTTAACAACATCCGCGATTTCCGTATTTTCAGCTATCAGTGATTTAAACAAGTCCGAAAAATTCGACCACTCGGTATAATTCCCAGAGAATGTTGGCAAGGTAATTTTTGGAAATGACCTCGTAGAAGATGATGAGACATGCTGATTAACGTTTATTGAAGAATTAGATGCCTGCACGAAGGCAAGAGCGTCGATTGCATCGAAGAATTTGCCCTTAGCAACTTGATACCATTCTTCTGTTTGGCTGAAGGTGTCATCCTTAAAATATGTGACTTCTCCCTCCAAAGGTGCTTTCAACAACTCAACATGCTGTTGTTGGAACTTCAAGTAATTTGCTTCGAGCGTCTCTAATCGTGCCCGGAGCGTACCGCGCGTGTGTACCGTAGGAACCGATTGGAACGAATTTTTTATTCGACTAGCAAGTTTCACTTGCTCGAGAAGGCATAACTCAGCTTGTGTTTTAGACTTTTTGAATGACCGAATTCTTTACTGCCACGACAAATAATTAAATTAGTTAAAAGTTTTAAGCGAAATGTCTCAATGTTGTCACTAGTGATAAAATGTTTGAATCGTCGTCCTGAAAGTTGATTGATGCAATCATACGAAGTGTATTTGTTGACTCGAGACTAATACACTAACACGAGTTGATGCTTATCATAGTTAAAAAATAAAAGAGATGGATGACGTGATCGAAATGTCCAACTCGAAAGTGTTTAGTGATATTCAAGAAACCAAAAAAAAAGGATTAGAATTTAATATACGTTACTCCCTTTAGGTTTCCTCGCTGCATGCATGATTTGGATGAAGCTTTTTATTCCTGTGTACCTTGAACTTCACTAGGAAATTCACAACAATTCTCTTATGTCACTCCAAATAATCCTGGGAGGGTTCACTGAGTAAAAAACTGTCTTGATGTCATTGTTTCACGATGCACACATGTTAATTGCACTCGCAAACTACCCAAAAAGTACGATTCACTTTATCCGGTTTTCGAAGGACCATAAATGTTCGCGAGTGAGAGAAGTTTGTGTAAGAAAACGATGCAGTGTTTTAAAAACCTTTTTGACGATAAATACATTAAAGGACAGGTCACTGAGAATAAATAATAAAACCAAATTAATCCACTGTTAACAAAATTGCTCAAAAAAATCGAACTAGAATATATTTAAAATTCATTTAAAAAATTAACAATATACATTTAATTTGAACTTGTCTACCGAAACGACGAGACAAGTTCTTAATTTAACGTTCGGGCGACGACTAAAATTTGCTTACAAGAGGTACGAAAGGTTCTCACTCATACAAGGAATATGACTCAACGATAGCAGAATAAGGATAACAGAAGAAATCGACAACACTTTAAAATTAGAATTACATTAAAATGTAAACATATGAAATTAAGTCTAAAATGAAAAGTCGATGTTAAATAAGTGAAATAAAATAAAAGGATCTGAATAATTATATCAGTCAATTCCGAACAGGACTTCTGGCATAAACAAGGGAGAATATACGTATCCGGAAAGAAATTGCGGTCGATTAATAATAGCAGGATAAAAATTTCTGTCTGGCTAACGCGTAAGGTCGCATCCATATTTTACGGCTCAGCGAGCTGTTGTATTCCTCGCTCCTCCAAGAATAAAAACTTGACTGATAATAGTTGGGCATCAACGTCCTGTGAATGGGAATCACTTCTCAAGCAGCGTGAAAATCTCGCCAACGCATTTTCATCCAATTTCCCTGTGGCTTCCTCGTTTCGCTCCATAACTCTCTTCGGATTATTACTCGCGGATTCAATGCCGGAGTTGCAAATATTTGCATTAAGATATAATTAGTAGAATGTAAATGAATTCATGCTTGATTATTATTCTATTCATATCACAAAAAGTCTAAATAACTACTTTATTACACAATTTTCAACTTTTTATAAAATTTTTAAAGTTTGGTAATTTTCAAAATAAAATGTTGAAAAACTTCAATTTTAAAAGTATGTACGGAAGCTAATGAGAATTTTTTAGTTTCAGTTGGGATGTTATTAATGGAAACCGATTTAGATTATAGCCGCTTAGATGTTTCTCGTTAATTATTCACGAGAATACTCCACGATCCGATACTAGACTTATAAGTAAGTTACAAGCCCCCTATGAATAATGAACAGTTCGATATATAATTTAAGTCGAATATACGTTACGTATAAGAGACGTATTAAGATAAACCTATAGGGCTGTCACTTATAAAAAAATTATATAATTATTCTAAAATTAATTTAAAAAATACTATTCAAAAAAAATTTTTAATAGAAAGCAATAACAATTGAAAAAACTAGCTTTTAATAATTTTACATCATTTTTAGTTCATGTTTATTGTTTTATAAAATAAACATGTATAAAGTATGTTACCATTTTTACTAAAGAGAAGTCTGTTGAATTTCCGTCGGGTTTATTTCGTGTACTTAATGGACTGAAACAAAATATTGTCCTACTATCATAAACTCGGGAAGTTAATATTGACGCAATGGGTTTCGTTCATATCTAGAAAACATTACCTCTGCCCAAGAAAGTGAAAAATTCTCCAAAATTCTCAAAAAAGAACTTCAAATATCGGTAATACACAAATAATTTTGTTTTTAAAATAATGCAACAATAAATAAATCATTTTTAGCAACTTTTTAGATATAAGCTAACGACAGAGGGTTTGAATACATTTCCTTTGATCGTTTAGATTTTAGAAATTCATATTTCGCTTCAAAGACGAAGATCTATGTAGGAATTATGGTTAAATTAACCAGAATTCTGTTCAAATTAACCAGAAATTATTATTAAAATAATCAGAATTCTGATTACCTTAATCAGAAAATATAGTAAGGCCATATTTAACCAGAATTCTGGTTGATCTAACCAGACATTTTTTTGAGTGAATCATTTGAAGCATTAGAAAATTTCGCACTTTAAAATTATTTTAATCAACTAGTCAAAAATCAACTATTCTAATGAACTAGTCAAAAATATTTAATTTCAAAGTCCGAGATTCGTCATTGACCTTCATTTTTTCTATAAGGTGCAACTTCAGATTCAATTAGATATACAATGGAATATAAAGGAATCTGAAGTTGCATCTTATAAAAAAATATGATAAATTAAAATTTAAAATATTTAAAGCTTTTTCGGGTTTCAATTGTGTGCGAAACTATGAATGTTGCCGACGTGCAGGTCAGCCCTGAAGAAGTGAGCTGCAATGTTCACGACACGTCAGCAACATTCATATTTTCGCACACGATTGAAACCCGAAAGAAGCTTTACAAATTTTTTATTTTAATTTATCATAATGAATCATCGTGAAAGCATGAAATCTACTATTATACAAAAATGTACGTTAGCGACGAATCACGGGCTTTTGGCCCCAAACATCAATATTGCACGAGTAAATATTTTGTACGAATAGGGGAGCGGCGGCGAATGCGGTGCGGCAGCTAATGTGACGCGTTTGAGTTTTCGAATATTAACGCATTTTCTGCTTGTGGAGGTAGTTTCATTACATGTATATATGTTTTCAACGTTACATTATTAAAAAATTGGCATCATTAAATTAATTGCCTGATCTTTATGATGAAAAGTTAGTTTTGGTTCTTTCGCTTGTATTGTCAGAGTAGCTGAAAACAAGTAAAAAATTAGGGGGATAAACAGCAGGAAAAAATTTCGGGAGGGGAGGGGATATGCAGCAGAAAAAATTTCGGGAGGGGGGTTATGCAGCGGCACACAGGAGAGTATATGCATATTATGTACATGTTTCAAAAATTTCGTGGGGGGGGGGGGGAAACGAATCATTACCCCCCCCCCCCCCCCCGGCTATGGCCTTGGTATAAACCAAAATCAAGCAAAATTAACTCAACCTTGCATAGTTGCATGCGTTGCATATGGACATAGGTATATCAAATAGATTAAATTTTTGATTTGTAAAATTTGGATCAAGGCAATTTTTTACACACATTTTTTAAAAATTATTTTCAATGACGCTTTCTCGTACGAAAAATCAAATGAAGAAAACCAGGAAACTATCTTTACTTAAAAGTTATATGTACAAGGTGTCCAGTAAAGACGCTTGATAAAATTCCCGTACATTTCCCGCAGACTTCTCAAAAATTCCCGTACATATATTAGACTTAAAACGTGCTTTGTGGTATGCTCCTGTAAAAATGAGACTTCTTATAAACACAAAATATACACATAATAAAACTTTAAAATAGAAGTATAAAAATGAAACGTTTAAATACAAGTTGCATTCTCTGTTTTTTGTTGACAAATTAAAGTATATTTAGCCTACTGTTGGTAATAAACTTTAAGCTCATTTTTTTAGTTTTACAATATTCATTTAATTGAACTAATAATTTCATTTAACCGATACTACTGCGTTTAACTTACTGAATATCAAACCCTTCTCTCTGAAATTTCAGGATAACGTTTAAACGTTTTTTGCAACTACCAGCAATAAGCTATACATTTTTCGCGCTTGCGCAGTATCTTTTTTGAACTAAAAAGGTCTATTCAGCCGAAAATCGAACAATTTCGATTTTCGACTTCATACAGCATCGGAGTCTACTGGTGGACCTAACATACGCATGCGCAGTTTTGTAGCGCGCAATATTGGAAAATTAACAAATATACAAAAACTTCAGGCTACATAATTAAATCGTTGAGGTACAAAAAAATTCCCGTTTCAAAATAAAAAATCCCGTACATTTCCCACTTTTTACGCTTTTCCCACACGCTGGACACCCTGTATGTATAACATAAGGAAAATTTCGTAAAAAATAATACTATAGTTCGACTGTATCAACAATCATGAGAATTTCTAAAGGAATTCAAGGATTCGTCTTTATTGAAGACGGATTATAAGTATAAAAACTAAGGACAGGATGTTGCATCCTGTTTACGGGGGAAATCGTTGGTAAAGACGTTCACAGGACGTGGGTGGGTGAAACTAAACAAGAACTCTTGGCTCCAAGTTTGTTAGTAAGTGAGGGATAACAACGCGTCGCCTCGGGGAAGTAACTTTAGTGATCAGTGAAAGTTTGTATCCAGATCTAGGAAATCCTGCGTATCGCAACGATTTAATATCCCTTGAATCAAACTCTAAAAAACATGAAAACTTAAGGTTGAATCAATGAGGTATCCAATATTGTCGAAAAATTGATAAACTCCAATAAATAACTTCAACAACCACGCCCACTAACCACTTCCTTAGGAACGCCTCTCGACACTAGCCCAATAGTAATGCGAACTAAACCTGCCTATTCGCCACGTCACTAGTCGTACTTACTAACAATACGCGATAAACGCAGACCATTAGCCAATAGCACTGTCTACCAGATAAGCCAGATAACAAAACCCATATAGTAGACATCTGGCCACGCCCAACAGATACATCTACTAGTCGCATAAAAAATCACGCCCATCAGCCACGCCTTCTAACCACATATACTTACTACACTTATTTGTCAAGCCCAATAGACACGCCCACTAGTCACAGCCGAGAATTGCGCATATCAGTCACGTTAAATAATCAGTCACAGCTTAATAATCCATGAACATTGTATATAACATCGCCTATTATTCACACTCATTAATCTCAGCCGAAAAAACACGCCCAATAGCAAATGCTTTTTAATCGACACCAGCATAAGTCACTCATTGGCTACGTCTTTAAATTAGTTTCTTAGAAAATCTCATTTGCCAAAACGCTCATTAGTCATTCTCATAGATATTTTTCGACAATTTAAATATTGTCTCCAACATATTGAAAAAAACAAAGGAAATCGCACTATTATAGAAAATTCCGGTTGCAGGTGAGCATTTCAGATTTAAAAATTACATTTTTCATAGTCTGGAAGAAGAGTTTGCGTCATACTCTAGCATATGACATGCCGAAGACAAATGCTTGAAAACATTCTTTATTCGTATTCATGCAGTGGACGAATTTACGATTCGCGTGGGTTTTACAGCGTCGTATCATGCACCATTTGTGAATCAGGAGACGTTTTCCATCATTGAAGCTCAGGTTTTCATTCTGGTTTACTCGGTCGAAAAAGTTTGTACGAAAGGCAGAATTGTACGAAGAGTGTATTCAGCATCCACTGAACACGGACTAGATTGATACTGTGCGATGAGACAGAAGAATCCTCAGACAATGTTCTCTTACTGTCGAACATTCACTTCCGTCGGTTCAAGTGCTTTTCTCGATATTGCTGGATTTAAAGAATAGTGGCGGTTTTTTTTAACGACGGTGCAAGTTTAACGATTGCTAAAAGGATCAATATTACAAACTTGATGTGTGGGTGTTGGTAGAAAATGATAGGCCTCACAATTTCAGAATATTCTAGAAAAGTATAATATATTTTTATAAATGCTCTAAATATTTTTTCAAACGCCACTTTTGATCGATTCTAGAATACGTTTACTACAGGGTTTAAATGCATATCAGCTCGTTTCAATACGGAAATGCACTCCCAAGAGTGTTCAACGATATCCCCTTCCCACTGGCGTTGCCATTCTTTAAATTCACTTCCCTGCTTTCTGTTATAAAGAGGCGCTTGCCTTATTTTACTTTTCAATCTCGGGTTGGATGCCATTTTCCGCCTCGCTTCTAGCCTGACAATAATTTCAGTATGGGCTAAAGTAAGAAGTGAAGTGTCGAGAAGAACAGCCAAGATACTCTTTCGAAAGAAGATTGCTCTCTTAAACCGAACCAGTCAAATTGTCACTGGTTAAATCAGTATTTTGAACTATAACGGGTGAACCAGTGATTTTTCCACTTTGACTGGATGAACCAATAAGTGATGCAACTAAAATAGCGCTGCTGATTCTACCTAGAGATGGGCGATTCTGGATCGATTCGTCAAAGATCGATCTTGTGAATCGATTCTTTGTGAGTCGATTTTTTATTGGATCGATTCTTTACCCCCAGAATCGAAGAAGCGATTCTTTCTTTTTTATTTATTTATCTGTCCGTCCTATAGTTTCGTGACCACGGCGTACATTTTTTATTTTTATTGCTCCTATAATTTTTTCTTTTGTGCCCCAGACTGCATCTCAATCTAAGCGCAAGCGCAACCGGCGCTCACAATGTTCATGACCAAAGTTTCGAAATGAAATAGACCTCTTTTTCTATCCTTTATTGTTAGAAAGGGAGATCCGAAACTTGTTATGGCATCAAAGTTGCATGTGTAGGGAGCCGTCTGATTGGTTGACTTTTTTTTACTTACGCGTGGCGAGACCCTAGTTTGTACGACCATGACAGACTAGTATATTTGAGTATATTTCAGTAGACAGAAGCAAAAATATTATCTTTGACAGAAGAAAGAATAAGGTACATGAAATTATATTTATATATTAGTTGTTCAAATATCAGATTTTGGTTTGAATTGTAATGTGGTACTTTTTATATTCCAAAATCCAATTTCATCTCATTCGTTTTACACCTCCTCTGATTGCCTGCACTTTAGATTCCAAAAGCATCCAACAGCATCCAACAGCATGTATTTATATTTTTCTTGCTTGTTACTTGGTTTTAATTCACGTTTGTGAAGGATTATTCCTGATTTACAAAGTTTTTTGGGGAAAAAGGAATTAACAGTTTCTAATTGTCGATTTTTAATTATTTTATTTGAAATTGAATAAATGTAATGATTTATGGGTAAATATAAACTATTTAGAACATTTTTATATTGATCTTAAAAGATCGATTCTTCTGATTCGATTTCTTTGCTGAATCGGTTTTAATACATTCGATCCTGGATCAATTCATGAATCGATCTTTTCGTGAGAATCGCTCATCCCGAATTCTACCAGCGACGCGAAATAATAGATTCAACCAGTGATATAGCGCTCCACGCGGACAAAACATAAACCTCTAGTCGTCTGGTACGCGCGCCTCGCCGGGCAAGTCTTGGCATTTCTCGAGTGAAATCGAACCTTATTGTATACTAGTGTTTGTTTTATAAATATATTTGGCGCCTGGCTGCAATGAGCAGGGGATAAGGTATCTTTCACTTGATAGTGGGAGGCTGGCCACTTGGGCCTTCCCACAATTAAGCGCAACATATTATATCCCATTATATTGCAGCCCGGCCTCAGTGGCACACTTCTGACTGTTTCAACCAGTGAAATTTCACTAGTTCATTTTAAGAGAGTGTCCTATTGACATCCACTATAGTATCAACTCAGTCTTTAGATATTTAGCTTAGCTTTAACGACCTTTGCGCTTGGATGCAACGTCGAATAGCATTTTCCCGTAAATGACTTCCGGTATAATAAACGTTGCTCCATTGAGTATAACACTCTACTTCGCAGCGACACTTTCAGAAAATATGAAAATACCAAGTTCACCATCAACAGGTATATGAGTGAAAAAATATTCGAACACTTGAAAATAAAAGGATTACTTTACAAGAACTTAATCTGTGTGGAAGGCAGAGAAAAAAGTATTCTTGAAAAATTTTCTAGCATTCATTAATATTTTTAAAATATATACTTTTGGTCTTATTTTTGACAGGGAAATAACTCAGTAGTAATTGATTTGACAATATATTTTTTTACGGAGATTTATTTTTAAAAATAATGTTTAATTTAAGTTCAAGCTTACCTCAAGTATATGCTCGGCTTGATTTTCACGATCCAACTTCCTTCCAGTGGTAGTAATGAGTCCTGAAACAAAAATCGTACATCAAATGTTGGAATTAAGCTCGATACACATCTCATTAAAAATATGCCACTTCTCGGTTGCAGTGAGAGGAACTTAATAAATAATATAATTGAATAGGTGCAAGTGAATGGTTTGGAAACAGAAATGAAAGTAATGTGATGTCAAAGGAAGCGGTAAGTGATAGAATACAAAGGATCCCTTGTTATTTTCTAGGAAAAAGAGCTTGGTTTCCTCTGTGTTAGCGAACAAAGTCGTATATTTTCTACAGTACGTATCTCGATAACAAAACTATGAAAGAAGCCGGTCTATGACTAATCAGGTTAAGGAAGCCATTTATATTAAATCTAGCCTCCCCTAGACCTTTGATAGCGCACGTAAATTAAGTAAACTTTTGTTGTACGAGCACGTGTACCTCTAAAAGGTCTAACTTGCGATGGCTTCTGTTCATCGTAAAAAGAGGACGAAGGATGCGATGCTGTGACGTCCTTTCTGAATTTCGTGTTTGAGAGACTGTTTCGAAGTGAGGCACTATCAATTTTCGAAATCTATTACTCAGTAGGTTACTAGTAGAACATTAGAATTGCGCACTTAAAAGAGAAGAATACAATTTCGTGGCTAAATATTGGGCGCGGTCTGACAGCCCCACCCATTGGACTCCCACTGGCCACACTTACTAATAATACTTAAGAGTCTTCCCAGCTCGACACCTAACACATGCACCTCCCTGTACCCAGTAAAACTGCTCAATCGCCGCATCAAGTAGCCATGTAAATATAATAAAAATATAAAGACAGTAGCATCAACAAGCAGACATGGACTATGACGAATTCTAAAATGAAAGTCCACATCAAGCAATACCTTTTTTCCACGCCCATTAAACACACCCATTGCTCATACCTACTACTTATACTCATCAGACACTTCAACTAACACCACTACTAACCACGCCCATCAAACACGTTCTAACATGTTCATAATTCACTTAACATTTGGAGAACCAACCCCGCTAGCGCCTATGCTTAGCCACTCTAAAAAGAACGCTTTTTTCTGCAGGTTCTGCAATCACAGACAACAGCACTGCCCACTCACCACGCCCTAAATTCACTCTCTTCATTTCGAGACCTCAGCCTGTTGACCACGCCCATTATGCATGTTCCATCATCTATATTCTATGACATAGGAATGACCTACTGTAAAAAAATGTGGTATTCCTGGACAAATGATCTTTCATGATTAATAACTTTTGCGGCTTGACGATCGAAAACGTTTATTTATAATTCATTACATATCGTCGACGATTTAGACTGGTACTGTAATGGATAATAAATATACGTTTTCTACCGGCAAGCTGCAAAAGTTATTTATCGTAGTTTAAATACTGCTCGCCTAACGTTCTTCAATAAATGGTATTTTATCCTACAATGCATTAAAAATAGGCACTGTCTATGGTTACGGATTTTTCCGTAACGTTAGTCCTGAATGAGCTGGAAAAGGGTTAGACTTACGGGAAATTCCGTAACCATAGACAGTGCGTTTATTAAAGTAGATATATTCGAATTTGCAAATAGATTTAAAACAATAATTCGGCGTGGTTGGGAGCATTTCTAATGGATTGGTATTTCGAGGCAATGGGCGTGGATTTCAGACATAGGCAAGGGACGTGTTCACCTAAGAATGTTATTCGAATACCCAGTTGGCGTGATTGAACTGTTTGAGAAGGAGTTGCGACAGGACGTGGATAGTAGGCCTGGTTAGTAAAAAGTAATTTGTTGAAATGAGTAATGGGGGCGATTTTGAGCACTTACTATAGTAAGTATAAGTAATAATATGAGTCCTTTTAGAAACTTTTACTAATCACGTCTACTATCTACGCTTTGTAGACAATCCCTTAAGGGCATGTGATACTTAGAAAATTATCGATTTTAGCAGTGTTAGGTTCCCCCGGCTTTTTTCCTACAATAATGAAGATTTTGCCTTAAAAATTTGGGAAATGATAGCGAACATGCTAACGGACGTCCCCGAACCCTTCTTTTGTAGAATAATTTGAAAAAATTTAATTTTGCTAAATTTTGTTCATGTGTGAGTATCTTTAGGTTATGTGTACTGACAGCATCGGTACAACAGAGACCTCCATTATCGGAATGACAGAGTGCTGAAGCCCGTTCATAACCTCAAGTTAGGCTGAACTCAAGTTTAGCAAAATAATTTTTTTTTGTTATAATCCCTCAAAAAAGATTTCGGGGACGTCCGTTATACTATTCTATAGCATCTCCGAATTCAGTTTTAAAATTTTTTAATTTTTGTGTACGAAACCCCGGGGGAACTGAACCTGATTTAACACAGGTCGGAGTATCACATGCCCTTAAGCATTCTTGAGAAGTTCACTCAATAGTGGGAGTGGCTAA
The DNA here is from genome assembly GCA_932178445.1 of Andricus quercusramuli. Taxonomy (NCBI): domain Eukaryota; kingdom Metazoa; phylum Arthropoda; class Insecta; order Hymenoptera; family Cynipidae; genus Andricus; species Andricus quercusramuli. The sequence goes on from CAKNXH010059460.1 coordinate 37,155, forward strand.
CAATAAGGCCGTGGCTACGTGTACCGAAATTTCGGTACAAATAGCCGAATTTGTTCGTTACGAATAGGGTGAACTAGAAAAGGGACTATTTCTACCGACATTTCGGTACAAATAGCCGGATTTTTGTGTAGACACATATAGACACTTTATAACAATAATGCATATTAAATTAGCATACATTTTTGGCAGTACTCGGGATGTGTTTTAGGATGTCGGTCCAGGAGGCGTGTTTAGAAGGGGTGAATAGTGGTCGTAACTGGAAATGGATTGTGGGTCTACTCGGGATGAGTTTTACAATTAGAGAAGTGCCTGGAGGCTGTGCATAAGACGCGTTGTTTGTAGACATATACAATGGTCATGGCACACAAGTAGTTGCGTTGAAATATACAACAGAGATGTAGGACCGTGGACTGATGGAGTTAGCACAATAGTTATTCGTGTGTATTTTTATGTTATGCTAATCAATTTGTATCTTTTACGCAGTTAAGAGATTGTTGCCCCTGAAACATGGTCTGGAAAAGTGGGCGTGATTCAATCATTCATCAGGGAGCGGCTATAGGACATAGTTATTAGGAGTGGCGAGTAAAAGTCATTAATTGAAGTAAGTAGTGGGTTTGGGTTTTAGGATTCACTAGTGGGTGTGGTCAATGCGAACTGTTAGTGGGAATATGTTTGTTATTACTCGGAATGTGTTTTTAAAATGTTTTTTTAGGGGGCGTGATCAGTGAGTGTAAGTAGCGGATGTGGCTGGAAATGGCAAGTGGGAGTATTCGGTATGTGTTTTATTGACGTATCTAGAGGACGCAGGAAATGGAACACAGCAAGCTTATTTGGATAATTCTTAAGAGAGCAGGCGTCGTTGTCGGCGTGGATAGGAAAAGTAATTTCTTGGAGTGCGAGATGGATTTGGTTTTAAGGATTTACTGGCGAGTGTGGCTAATGAGAATAGCTAGATGGCCTGAGCTAGGACGTACTCAGCATATATTTTAAGGATATGTTCCTGGGGGGCGTGGTTCGTAGGTGTAAACCAGTGTCTATGAACCGTGGATGAAGGGCGCGATAGAAAAGGGTATACAGTGAACGCTGACAGTAGGTGGGGCTAGTGATCCTAGTCACTGTTTTAACTATATTTTAAACTATGTTATAAACCTCAATCAATAGTTTTAATTTTTAATGTTGGAGAATTTTTAGTAAGTTTCTCAATATTATTATGAGTCGTATGGATGTTCGTAATTTGCATTTTATTACGAACATATATTTACAGTTTGATTGCATTATCATGTCGAAATGAGCCAACAGTGAGAAAGATAAGAATTTCACAGGGGAAATTCGATAAAGTCCAGGGTTATAAAGAGGATCCAAGAGGGATGCAAATTTCGTGTTTGCTTCCATAAATCACAATCTAGCCTACACGCCCCCTTGTGCTAGGCTGCGGAAATTACGGCTGTAGAACGTACGTGGACGACGCGTTCGTTATACGGGTGGTTCGTCCCCGCCCTTTGCACATTTAGTGCTCTGCATCGGTCTTCGATAAAATCTTAGGCCCTGTACTCTAATCGAGACTCACACCCTGAATCGATCCAATGAAGTCTTGAAAAATAATGTTCTCACAAAGTTACTTATATTTTGACTATTTTCTCTGTGTTTGAAACCATTTTAGCAAACAGGGTTTTAATGACCTAGGGCGTTGACAACTTATATAAATATATATAAACCTTTTTATTGGACGAGACATCTATATTGGAGATCAGCTATACAAGATTTCGTAAGAAGAAAATTTTTATAACTTAAGAAAAATTTGAAAACGGTAATAAAATTCTAACTTTTACAAGGATATCTATTTATAAATAACGTATGTAGGTATGAAAATATCTTAAGGATGTATTTGTTCTCTACATTTTTTCTTAGAGAATATCGTTGGGAGCAGATGACCGCTATGATGAAAAATAAGATATGTGGTTGGGACAAGTGGCACTTACCGGTAGTAGAGTTGATGAGGAAATAGCCTTCTGGATTGCCACTCGTGATAGAAAAAGTGAATTGTTGAGACGAGACATCACGATCGAAAGCTCGTATTTGAACCACATTCACACCAGCTGGTGAGTTTTCAGGTACTGAGGGATAATATACTGGAAGTTCGGTAAGAGGAGTATTGTCATTTTCGTCCAGTACTTCAATGTAAACCTGCAATAAATAAAATTAATATTTTTATGCATAGAAAATTAATATAAATTAGTCAGTATTCATAAATGACGAATATTTTTTATTTTTAATAAAATTTAATGACGAGGAGTAATAATACGCATTTTCCAATTGAAATTGAAGTTGGTAACTGAACTCGAGATAAATATAGTAGGGTAATTGTCAAATTGTAGGCAAATTTCAGCACCTACAGTGGCAATCATATTATTATTAGGAATTAAATATTTCATAACGGAAATTGATCTTATCACATGTAACTATTTTAAATCCAAAAGGGGCAGTTATGAAAATAAGAAATAATAATGAATCCATGGGCACGCGCATATAATCAGTCGTACGCTGTTCTATTGTACCGTACGGTAATGATGCGAGAAAAATGTTAAAGTTTAACCTTTTTTATTGTTTATAAAAAAATAACAAATTTTAATTATCAAAAGTCACCTACTTATGAAAGAAAACACCACCAAGCAAGTAACGGAATTGTTTTCATAAATTTTTATCACTCCGAAAATGGTTTTTAACGCACGTACGGTAATGACGTTTTTGTTGTCAAGATGCACTTTTCAGTTTTAATATCGGATTCACAGAAAAGAAAGTTAATATTTTAAGCTGAATTTTATAAAAACTTGTATTAAACAATACGCCTAATATTTTTGTATTTATTACTCAACTGTAACTACAATATTTTACTAGAAAAACAGACGTACGGTAATGACTTCTGAAATGGAAAAAATTGAGGGACAGACATCAAGGCTTTTAAAATATTATTTATTTGAATTAAAAAAATGTGCATACATTAAATTTATGTTCATGTGAAGTTTACAAACTTGATACGTTAAGCGTTTTTCAGGCTACTGTCTAAAAAAACGGAGAAAATCAGTTTATCCTTGTGCAAAGTGAGGTTGGGACGCCGTACGGTAATGACGTTTCGGGTGTTCTTATATTAAATTAAAGTAAATAGGAACAGAAATGAAAAAAAGGAACTGCCCATTCTGTAGAGGATGATAATAAGTGTTTATTAAAATTAAAAAAAAATCGGCACGAGCTTCTAAGTTTATGTTATATTATTGGGACTTCAAGTTTGCCTTCAATTTGACAATTACCCAGTATAGGTAGATATTGATACTTAGCCCTAAATAATTATTAGTATTGATATTGGTCAACAGAGATTAATAGTGCTATTATTAAGTGCTATAGTAAAGAAACATATTATTCTCATATCAAGTAATTAAAAAAAAACTCAAACTTGAGCATAATTAGTCTTTATTTTGTTTTATAATTCATTTAGAGTTTAAAATTGAAAAAGAATAAACCAGTAGAATTTGCAAGAATTTTTACATAGCGATTTCAGCGATTTGCAATCGCTAGACAATGAACAACATTTGTTTAATAAACCGTTTTTATTAAATCATTTAATTAATGTTATAAGCAACAACCTTCTTCTTCTTGGAAGAATACATTGTTCCAGGACCTGTCCTTTTTCTCACGCAAGTGAGAATATGGAGGAAATTATTTTTATCTTTAAAAAAAATATATATATATATCACTGGACCCCACAGCCTTCCTTCTGCAAAGTACGCTATTTCTTCGTTTCACTTATAATCTAAAATTGTCAAGTAAACCAAACATCTTCTTCGCATGCTTGTTTTCAAGGAGGGTAGGATAAAAAGTATGGTTTATATTAGGGTGACCCTTATTTTTCACTTTTCGAATTTCTCTGCTCTCACCCCCCCCCCCAATTGTATTCGAATGCCAAAACAAAAATTCCAAATTTGAGCAAAATCGGTTAATATTTATGGGTGCCGCAGAGACCATGAAGATTCCCATTTATTTAACATGGGAAAAAGTTAGCTTTTTGTAAATCTTATACTTGAACGCGATACTATGTTACAAATAATTCCGCGTTTCAGTATATTATTTATAATTCGTCAGAGAATAAGAATCAATCATAAATTTTGAGGTTGAATAATTTTAAGCCACTCTTATGGCTCCCCAAAGAAAACCCCATAAGTGAAAAATTTGAATTGTACGTAATATTGCGGTTTATTGATGTTTTTAAAAAGTTTTTAAGAAATAAATAATCATTAATCGGTAATTTAGGAGTACCCAGTCATTTATTGACTAATATTTAATTGTTTAAACAATTTTAATTTGTTTCCATTTTTTTTAGTTAACTCGCGAATTGAACGTATTTTCTAGACTATGAGTTATTTAATCAATGATAACAATAAAATAATTTTTATAAATAATTTCACAATTATTTAAATATTAAGTATTTGTTCAAGTATATATTTGACGTAAAAAAATCAGGAGAAACATTTTATCTCACATGGTTTTGACGTTATTTTCTTCAAAAAGTATCAACTCTTTCCAACTTTTTTATAGATACGTAGGGCTCTATGAACCCTCGAATGCGCTTTCTTATTGTCTTATTTAAAAAATAATTCGAATTTTGAGAACTTTTTTTCTCTCTCCGGCAATTTTATTTTTGTTGGCACCTACATGGTATTTATTAATGATCATTGTCATTGAATAGTAACAACTAGTATTAATTAGTATTCAAAGGGCCTAAATAGTGCTACCTCGCATTAATAATTGACTCATTGTTTGCTGCTGAAAAATACCATTAAATAAGTTTCCTACTGTCAAATGAATGCTTATATTTTGCATGACCAGTATACTTTCAATTGCTATTAAGTATCATTTACTAGTAACTTATAACAATAGAGATCATAATAGTATTATGCCTAATAAATAAATACGCTTCTAGTATCTGTATTATTCACTATTGTGACGCGATCCGAGAAAAGCGACTACTATTCAAAAAATCGATTTTCGGATTATGGTGCATTCTAATAGTTCTTTAACTGATCTTTCTAGGGGTGCAATAAGAAATTTCATATCTGAATTATTTAGCAAGATATAGGTACATTATTGAAAAAGAGTCATTGAACGCGTGATGAGCGGCAGAGATTTCTTCAATCGCTCGCCGTGTAAAATTTCACTTTTGCCTAGTAGGTCCTTTTAATCGGATCGCGTCACATATTCCAATAGTAAATAACAAATTATGAATAAAATTGTAAAATTTAAAGTACTTAATCCCGAAATAATTATATTTTTTAGAACTTACTTCTTGCTTGGAACTGAGAGGAACCACTCCATGATCTTGTGCGTAGACTGTTAGCCAGTAACCTTTCTTCGTCTCAACGTCGAGGACTGCTTTAGTTCTTATGTTTCCTGTAAAATAAAACATAAAAAATATTACAATATTTATTTTATTAATTGCGTTAAAAGATACATGAAAGTGAATATAAAATATAATTATTTGCTCTCAATTTCATTTTTTATAAATTATAAATAGAAAAAGTACGCAAAATATATTGTCACGCACCTTTCCAAACTACAAATTTAAAATAAAAGATTACTAAATAATATTAACGCCATTTTTCAATATTAAAAATTCACAGATATCACTTATATTGAGTTAAAAAATATAAAAAACAAGAGTTCAATATTTTAGATTTAAGAATTTTAAAACCCACTTTAAAGTCTGTCTCATAAGTTTTTTGTCTTGTTACCCTGCATTGCTATTTAAGGATAAAACTCGCAAAAAATTATACAAACTAGTCCTAATGCTGGCTACAATTGTTAATTATAATTCTAGTATAGCTAACATTGATCGATCTATGTCGATTCCAAATAGAAGTTATTAACGCAATACGTTTGTCTGTTATAGATATATTTGTAAAAGATTTGTTTATTTTGTTTTGTTTTATCATAGCCGCATGTCCTATCACGCGACCTTTAGCAACGTGTAAAATTCATATCCGCATCACAAATACATTCCTTGATCTCTTAGTTTAATATTTTCATACACTCTTGAGTTGCCCTTAATTTAAAGAAAAATATGTATTTCAGACGGCTTAAAAAATTGGTTGTTTTTCGAAAATTTCCTTGTCTAAAATGATCTACTTTGTAGAAATCACCCATATCAAATATGAAAATAATTTTAAAATTTCGTGTTTTGTATATCATATCAAACTGTAAAAAAGTATTGTCCTGGATTAAATACGAGGCTTAAAGGTACACAAGTATTAGAATTTTTTAAAAATTAGTCTCTGGACATGTCTGAAACTAATGCTCCAAATAGTCCAAATAGTGAAAAGTAACACAAAAATGATGATTTTTGTATGCATTTGATTTTCTTTACGCTGCTCTAGTAAGCGGGAAATCAATATTTAAAAAACTCCTGGAATTTATACTTATACATATGTAAAAAACATGGTGCTAATTTTAAGTTAATGAAAATAGGAAACGATTTACAATACAATTAAGTATAATTATGGAGCGAATTTCAGAATAAAATTAGCAAAATTTTTCGAAGTTCGCCCGTATAAATTAACAGTACGATCATATCTAGACATAGACATGAAAGACATAATGGTCAAGGGGAAGTTATAGAGCTCATCATTTTGGACGAGGATAGGAGAAACATTTGCGTGCGAGCCAGGAAAATTAGACTTTTAACTATAATGCTCAAGTTTAGTGCTGTTCACTATTCAGAATTTTACGATAACGTATGTGAGTTCGTTGTAAAATCTGAATGTCATGAAAATTTTTCAGTCATGGCTTCACTGAATATTAACGTTGACGTTAAAACAATGATCATTATTAAACAGGCCAGTATATTACTGTACCTCATACTATTTTATTCGTTATATTCTAGTTGGATTCTATTATTTTATACGAAAAATGATATTTGGATATTATACAAATCTGAACTTGAAATTAAAGAAACATTATATTAATCTTCAAATTGTGGTATAGTAAAAGTTACTATAATATATAATTTCATTTTACGATTCATAAATTACTCTCGTTGCTGTGGTTCCCCATCATCATTGATGTGATTGCATTACGTGGTTTGCCGCGAGCAAAGTTTCGCATCTCTTGTAATACTGGTAACATCTATCCTCTTGCCCTTCCGCTGTAACCCGGTCGTTACTTTATTCCACCCCAAAATTGCTAAAACTCTCTTCCTCGCATCAAGCGAAAAGCTAATGAAGACATATGAATCATTTAATAGCTTAAGAACCAAGTAAGGGATATACGGGGGGAGGAGGTAATCAGATCTTGCCTCATTTGTGGAGAAGACATGGTAAAGTACAGTTAATGAATATTGAAGAAATTATAGTGACAGTCTGTACACAGAGAAAAAAAAGAAAGTTACGGTAACAAAATAAAGTCCCAGTTTTCAATATGGCCGATGTCAGTTGATATGGCAGAGAAAACAACGTATTTTCATTTTAAACTGTGAAGCTTTTTTAAGAAGTTTTAAATAAAATCATGTTTTATTTCTGAATCAAGAATGTTTGCTGTTTGACTTGACTTTAGAATTTAGGATTATGAGCATAGCTTCTTTATTTTGTTTTAAAAAATAAAACCAAATATTTATTTGTTAAACAAAAGCTAGAAGACAAATGCATTGGTTGAGTAACATGCATTGGATTTGAGGAGAAGTCTGTCACGTAACCATAATTTTTGTCCATAATCATAGATTATCCTGGTAAAATTCAATTGTGATTAATTAAACAAATTCTTTGCAAATGGAACGCATTTTACTAAATCAATTCATTTTTCTCACTTTATCGTTTTCTCGCATAAATGTGATATTTTTTCATATCCACAAAACACGAATTTTCCTTTAACAAACCCATATTGTTACTTAAACCAAATAATTATATTGCTTTTACAAAAATATAATTAATTCTACAAAATACATTTGTTCAACCCACAATATATTTTGTTGTGCCCACAAAAAATTTTGTTGAGCGTACCAAACTTTCTTGTTGAATCAACCAAACGACCCAACAAAATAATTTGGTTGGCTCAAACAAACGGTATATTGCTTCTATAGCAACCAAAAAATTTGTTTGAGACGCCTAAACTTTTTTTCGGCCACCCAAACATTTTTGTCAGTGTAGTTGAAGAAAAATGAAATCATTCGAAAAAATTCACATGAATATGAAAAACATGAATAGATATTAATTACAATAATTAGAGCTGTAGTTGCAAAGTATTTCAATACTATAATTCACAAAACATTACTTCATGATAATACCATACAATACAGAATTGCAGTCAAAATATAGTAACACGTCTTTCATTAGGGTTGAAACAGAGTATTCTAATAAAATAGTACTTTGTAGCAAAATATAGTACTATTCTACAATATAGTGCATTTTTACATTCTTATCTCAATGAGAAGGTATTGGTTTTTTTGTGAAAATGGAGTTTTGCCTATTTCATCAAATCTCGACGTTTTCGGACTCACTGATCGAAAAAAATGGATTTTACTTCTGTGTGTCGTTGTTGTTGTCCTTGTTGTCTTTGTCATCGTTGTCTGTATACACGATAACTTTCGAAGGAATAAGCCGATTGGATTGCCCTTTGGTGAACTTTTTTAAGGCCTGATAAGAAAGGACAAAAGTTGTTCATCCAATAATATTTACAAATTTGTTTTGAATCATTCTTTGATATTAAATGTTTAATAGAAAAATTGTTCGCCTAAAATAGATCTAAAAAATTTCTCTCCACCTTTTTTGATAGAACGCGCACTTTTTGTCTATGCACAAATTTCCCGTGTAGGTACTTACCGAGAAATTATTCAGGGCCAGCAAAGACCGACCTGATCGCTAATGCTGAGCTATCAAGGCGATCTATTATTGCTGAGTAGAAGTGAAACGTTTTTGTATGGTCAAACGCTAGTCTGGCCGAGCTAATCAAGCGCAATTCAGGCGGCCTTGTGAAAATCTATTTCAGACGGTTGACGTTAAAAATTATTTCAAAGACTGTCTAGATAATTAGGAAAAAATTCGTTGTTTTTAACTTACATTTCTAATTTTATACTTTTAAACACCCTGGATATCTTTTGAAATGTGCAAAAAAATATTTGAATTTAAAAGTTAGAAATTTGTTTGCCCTGGTAGGCTAGCCAGCACCCGATTAGGGCCAGAAACGATTGTCTAGATTAGAAAATTTAGATAATGCCCTAACTGGAGGAAAGTCTGCTGCGATAATTTTTTACACAAGTTAGGGGATATACAAAGACCAAGCGCGAGATACAATAGACGCGCGCCGTAGGCGCGCTCAAACTTTCGAGCGAAGCGAGCCGCGCGTGACGCGAATGTGCTTGCGCAGCGGGAAATTTTTTTTAGATACTATTAGATTTTATCAAATATTGCTACATTCATAAAAATATACAATGTAGACCAGTATGACGTAGTATAGTTGTTCACTCTATTATAATTTAATTAATATATTATTTCTGTAGTTCAATAGATTAATATGAAATGACTGAATTTACTAAAAATTGTAAAGCTCCATTTTATTCGGCTTCTCATTTTTAATTAAAAACTTTAAAACTATATTAACTTGAGGTAGGAAGTTAATTTTCGGTGATGTGTTCTATAGCTATGGAGTTTCTCCCGCACGAAGAGCGTTATGGTTGTTTCACCTCACCGCGTAATGGAGCACAAGTAGGTCTAACGCAGTCGACTCTTCCCCTCCAATACGTTTATGCTGATTTTATCCTTCTAGGGAGAAAATCACCCTCCGTGCCACCCAAAGAGCGTACTTGTTCCTAACTGCTTTATAATGGAAACTCACTCTCACCTTCCACGTTGAACCCCATCCCATTCTCTCAAGACGAACGAACACCATGACATTTTTAAACATAATTTTTGCTGAAGCAGAATTTTTAGACTCTTTTACACTTTGTGAAACATTACTTCAATGCTTACATATCATTCGAAAAAAATTTCTTGTAAATTCAATTTAAATTTCGGTAAGGTAGTGAATTTGGAATGTAAAAGGAAACAATAAAAATCGAGAGATCTATTGATAATTATTGATGGTTGGTAAGACAGAAATCTCTATAGTTAAAGTAGGGAACAGTGGGCTGCATGATGAATATTCTTGTCAAAGATAAATAAACCAAAGCATGAAGAGAAAAATTTGCGGTAAAACATGCAAAAAACTTTCTTTCTCGAGAGAGATACCAAAGAGGAGTCAAGAGCGGCGGAAATGCAAAAACCATAGTTTTGAAAGCATAATATGAATGGATGATAGTGATTTTTTTCATCTGAAAATCGAACAATCGATGGAGATTTATAGTCCTGATTGTAAACGAACAAGGCGATATTGAAATGAGATTAATCCTTAAGCTTTTAATTGCAAGAAGCTAGTATGAAAGTAGATCGGATTTGCGAACGGTGATTTAATTTACTTGTATTTTTATGAAAAAGGACTGGTCACTTTCGAACGATTTGATTTGTGAGTGTTACGTAAATTTCAACGATGTCGATGAACTCGATGAAGCTTCATTAACGATAAAAGACTCTCGGGCGGGGATTCTTAACACGAGCCGTCACATAAATTAAACTCGACGGCTTTTATCGCTCCGCGGTATCGCGCCGCAAAAGCCGGAGAGAAAAATGGTCGATATTAAGAAATGAGCTTTGGATTTTTCTGAGGGTTGGAAAACCAGACTATTATCCGAATATACTATATTGTATCGTATTTATACAGTATAGCACATCACTGTATTCTATACTCTGACAGTATATTTTTATTATTATACATTGCATTTGAACAGAATGTTACTACATACACTGGGTTTTTATTTGCCGTGTACTATATATAATTAAAAGTTTGTCATAAGGACAACCGCAAGATTTCATTCGAAGCGGTCGCTAATCTGAAAAATTGCACCCGCTCCCAGCGAAATTGCGGTAAAAATTCAGCCGCAACCAGATCTCACGACCGTGAGATAGGTGGTTACAGTCTGCGACGAACTCAATAGAATGATCCAGCAAGTCTCGTGCTACCTGAGGACACGGAGCGACCCAAGGACGACCGCCTTCTGCATTTTCCCCGCAAGTGTCTCAGCATTTTGTTGACACGCATGGACGCTTTCCAGGATATCTACCAGTGAAACCTTGGCACCTCCAAGAGCGCCGATGATCAAGGCGATCAGCTTAACAGAATATTCCGGGTATAACCGTCGCAACTCTCTTATAAGGTCTTTATACCTCTCTTTCTTTCCTTTCTCCTTGGCTATGACGTTTTTGTCAAGGAGAACTATGCCAGGCCTCGAGTGCGCAACAGAAACAATTGTCGAGAATATGAAGTTCCAGTATATGCGGCACTTCTCATTCTCGACAATTGGCTCTATTTCGTTAGGAGCGTTTAGCGGAGAGGTATTTAGGCTAATGCCGTAAGAGTGACAGAGATGGTAATAAAGCACTCTTAGTGCCGCATTGTGCCTTTGGATGTATGTCGTTCCCGCATGTGTTGGGCAACTAGATAGCATGTGCCCTAAATGCGCGGGGTGTGCATGACACGCTCTGCAGCTATCATCGGGAATATCTTGGCTCGAAATGTGGCGGCGGTATGCTGGAGTGGAAATGACACCGTCTTGACATGCCAAAATGAAGCCCTCCGTGCCCGACTTGAATCCGGGTGATCTAAGGAAAGCAAACGGTAGCTCATACGACATCGAGTGATCTTCCACATTTCTGTGGAAGATGCCGTGTATCCTCCTGTCGAGGAGCTCTTCGCGGAAGTTTTTCTCCCGTGCTTTCTTAATCCGGGCCTTCAGGAGTGAGTATTCAAGATGGATAAGATTTGATGCATTTTGCTCACTCCTGATATTAAAGTCAAGGCCGAACGTTTCAGCAGCCTCTTCTGCTGCTTTGTAAAGAAACGCCCCTTTGCCTACTTCTTCGTGTTTTCTGACCATTTTAAGAAGAGGGTCTTGTCCATTTGCGACTATATGTGCTGTAGCCAAAATAATCCTGTTTTGAAGACATTCAAGATTCAATATTCCACGACCACCTTGACGGCGTGAGATGTAAAGTCGTGGAACAGAAGGCTTAAGGTGCATGCTTTTGCTCATGTGCATAATCTTTCGGGACCCGATATCGAGGGATCTGAGCTCGTCCTTCGTCCATGGAACTAATTCAAATGAATGCAGTACTACTGGGACGGCAAGCATGTTCGTTGCAGATACTTTGTTCCTCGCCGACAGTTCGGAAGACCATATCCGTCGGATGAGACGTTTGTATTTGCATCGGAGAGTATCCTTTATAGATGTCACGTCCTGAATGCAGCTCTGTAGTACGCCCAGGTATGTATAGGTCTGTCCAGCGCAAAGGCGTCGTATAGCGCTTCGGTCAACGAGCTCAGGATCTTCGGGGATGCCATTAACTTTTCCTTTCTTCAAATTAACCTTGGCGCATTTCTCTACATCGAACTCCATTCCAATCTCTTGAGTGTACTCTTTAACAATTTTTAGAGCTAGACGTAGTTTCTCTTTATTTCTAGCATAGATCTTAAGATTATCCATGTAAAATACATAAGTGACCTTATGCTTTCGGTTTCCAGGTTTGCCGCAGAAGTACCCTCATGGTGTCGCCCTGAAACATACCTCTCTGAAAGGTGATACTGTTGGTGATCACACGATGTTTCCCAGATGAGATAGTAAATCTGGTTTTCCAAAGCGGCAATAATCTCTCTATGCACCTCACGATGTGTGGATGAACCTTTAAGCTTTCCAACAGACAGATGATAAGTCTATGGGAGGTTGAATCGAAAGCTTTCCGGTAATAAATCCAGGCCATCGATAGGAATTGCTGATAGGATGCTGCGTCTTTACAGACACTTCTATCGACGAGCAGGTTCTCCCGACATCCTGCTACGCCTTTCTTTGAGCCGCGTTGTTCATACATCTCTCGCCACATGGGTCCACTTGTCCGTACAATCCTATCATTTAGGATAGCTGTGAAGATTTTTTACAGTGTGTTCAGACAAATCATTGGCTTGGGTCAGCTAAGTTCCCCGTCTTCGGCAGGAGCACTGTGCGCCTTTCCACCAAACACTCCGGAATAGGCTCTTCCGACTTTAGATATAAGGTGAAATTTCGGGCCAGATGCTGGTGGGTTGAAGAAAATTTCTTCCACCAGAAGGTCTTGATACCATCTGACCCCGGAGCGGAATATTTTTCCATGCTTCTTAATACGTTTTTCACCTCCTCGGTAGTGAGAGGTGGGAATTCCTACTCAGATGTTATGAGGGCATTGCACAGCTCCTTGAAGCTATTTATGTTCTTTGAGCCTTCTTCAAGTGGATGTTGAACTTCGTACACTTCTCTACAAAATGCTTCGACCTCCTCTGGTTTGGGCGAATGGATGACAGTAACTGGAGGGTCTTGGAAGAGTTTCGACGGGTCAGATAAAAACTGTTGATTTTCTGACCCACCTATATCTCGGCTCTAGACTTCTCCTAGCGTTAGATAGTACTCGTATTCTGTCAACAATATACTGCCTGATGGTCAGTTGCTTTAATTTGTTGATTTTGTGATGACGGATCCGCAGTTCGCGTGCGAATGCAAGGTCAGAATTTTTCTAGCACGTCAGGTTTTTCAGATATCCTAACCTAAAAGTGCGAAAAATGCGGTTTTTTGGTATATTTGAGCTTATTTTACGTCGCGAAATTTGTTTCTAAAATCGGGTCATGTCATCTAAAAGTACAACGCTCAAACTTTCAAAAGCTTTTTTAAAATTAACGACATCACTTTTCTTCGCTAAGATATCCTTCAATGAAGCTTAGTACTTTGATGGTTACATTAAAGCAAACAATTAAATTTTCAATAACCAGCATTAATGCTGATATAGTTTATTCTCTCAATGCAGTACATTAATATACTGTTTTAATTGAGGTCGAAGGCTTACTCGCACATGACAAGCAATTTGAACCATAAATAACGTTTCGATGTTGAAACGAATTAGTATCAAATCCAAATCGCTCTCCGACATAATCCTTCAAATAGACGAGTAATATGGATGAAATATCAAATTAATTAATTTGAAGCATTCAGATTTTGATATTATACATTAAATTTATTTTCTGTGTATATAATGTAACCTAAGAACACGAAATATAGTGGTTAATACAATTAAAACCCCCTGAGATGATAAACACCCAGAGAAAACATTGAGTTGATTCAACAAAAAAGTTTGTTCAACATACTTTGTTTTTTTTTTTAAACTAAAAATTGTGTCAGCGGAAATAAACCTTTGGTTATTTTTAAGAAATATTATTTATGAGAAAATGATTTGATTAAAGTAACAAAATAATTTGGCTGATTCAACCAAATACTTCCATTAACTACATTGAACAAACCGAAACAGATAACGTCAGCCCAGCACGCCGATGGCCAGTTTGCGCGTCGAAAAGTTTCTTATCGTGCGTCGTGTCGTCAAATTGTGAAAAAATGAGTGATACGAACTTGACACTAATAGTGTCAACTTTACTAAAACACAGGGGTCTGCGATAGTATGCAGAACATTTTAAACGTAAGTACAACCTTTAGTTCGCAGGGTTCACACCGGTGCAGGCAATCTAACCTCAAAATCCATAAGTTATGAAAGAACCCCACACAAATGTATGGATCAACCAAAATATTTGTTTAGATTAACCAACATATTTGCTTGTACCAAGCAAAATATTTGGTTGGATCAACCAAAATATTTATTATAATCAACCAAAATTTTGTTGAATCAACCGAACTTTTTTCTGTGTGAATTTAGACAGGGATATTTTTGGGATTAGGGAGTTAATTTTAAATTCTCCAAAAATAAACCTGGCCTGAGAGTACTCAACCTTTAAGCATGGACGTGGTCTCATAGACCGCACCATACTTCTGTTATGAGGGTCCCTCCCCACTCCTTTTAGTTGCGTTTTCGCCGAGGTAGATGGACAACATGTAACAAGAAAATATTTATATAAAAAAGTAATATAAGGAGAATTTCTGATTTTATTGAAGATTGAAGCAAAAAAGATAGGTAGACGACAGTGAAAGATTTCAATTCCGGTGTATTATACTAGAGACTTATTAGGCATAAATGAGTGCTCAAAAATTTATTGGAGGAATTCTGATTAGAAGCTAATGGTGGTATTTCAAGCTTAGATTGAATTTTAAGGATCGGATTTGCAAACTCGCCCTGTCATTTCATCGCAGGAACGATCGACGCGAATACGCAGGAAATTATTTACAGACGTGAGAGTCGTATAGAATTATTTATCGGAGGTGTAATTTGTATGGGGAATTATTAATCGCCCGGTAATACCTACAGAGAATCGTTTATTAACCCTGGCCATGCAGTCAGTCGATCTCAATGGGTATCACGCGCAGGTGCAGCTTTTGAGGTGAGTAACAATCAATTTCGCCCGAAAACAGATATTGAACCGCCGAACCGCGGGGTGGAACCACAGGGGTTCCTGGATAGTTCCTCGCATAAATCGTTCCCTTGGTATAAATTTGCACGGAACCCCGCATTTCTACTGGCACCACAATCGACGCTGAAACGAATTCGAATATCCGCAATTAAAAGCCGAATAATGGGGGGCCATGTATCTTCTAAAAGGAGAATAAAAAAACATCATGAAATTTTATGAAAATTTAAATGCTTTATAACGTTATTCAGATTATTGTTAAAATTTTATAGCATGTCGTTACATCAACCGATATGCACATTTCATTAAAAATAAAATATTTTTTAAAAAAATGAAAAAAGAAGAATAAAGAAGTCCGGCATACAATTAAAGTTTTCACATTTATATTTTCCAGTCATTTAAGTACATCTAATGTAAGATTTCGACTAAGAATTAAAATAGTTAGATTGAAAGTACCCGGCGCAGAATATAATTCTTTCTAACTAAATTCTTTGAAAGGTACTTTTTGATCAAATACGGTACAATCTAATTTAAAACGAAAGCACGCAAACGAACTTTAAATATTCCATAGTATCCAGAACTATAGAAAGTACCAATTTACATATCATTAAAAGTTTGAGTTGCGCCTAAATAAAAAATGAATCTAACTGAATTCAAAATCAATTTAAGGGATTTTAAGTGAATTTATCTGAATTCAAAGTAAATTCATGTTTTTGCTATGAATCGTCTCTGACTAAATCGCACATACCTAATAACAGATGTCGAAAATGAAGATTTGTTGGTTTATATCAGAATCTAAATGAATGCAAGGTGAATTTGTGAAAATTTATATGAATTTAATTCAACTAAACGACATTCGAGTGAATTCTAAGTAAAATAAAAAGAATTAAAAGTGATTTTAAGTTAATTGAGCTAAACTCTACTAAAAGTCAAAGCGAATTCAACTTACATGTGAATGAAATGACTCGAAATAAATTTAAGCGTATGCATTCAATGCAGGTTTATTTACGTTCACACGTAAATTTAAATGAATTCAACATCACAGAAAAAACTGGGGTTTCTATTAGAATCAATTTTTGGTTCGTTAGGAGCTGCAACACAAAGGAACCCGTTTTGCTGAAAAAGAACCCAAAACGATGAATTTGTTCCAATACAGACTCCAGTCAGACCTCCTATTTAAAAATGTTCATGGACGACTGGAAATTCGTAAAGCCTAGGCAAAATTAGAATATGCCTATTTTTGTTGTTGTTGTAGATTCATTTTTCAGCTCGCTAAAAGCAATTATTCCTCTTATGGAATTTAACACGTAAAAATACAAATTTTTTTTCAAGTTCAATTTTTCATAAGAAGTTATGAGCCAACTTATTCAATCTTAGAGTTATTTTTTCTCCGAGATTTCAAGATGGATTTAGTCAACTTTTTATATTTCAGAAATATTATGTAATAATTTTACAAAAAGTAGAATTATACAAAAATTGCAATCTTTGCGGACTTATTGCATGCTTTAGTTAACTTAGTGTGAAGTGAAATTTGTACAGCGTATAATTTGAATCTCTCAGAATGAATCTGGAAAAGAACAACTAAAATGGTCAAAGAATAATTCATTAAAAAATGGGTTGAAAAATGAGGAAAAAGTGATAACAGGTTAACAGGTGAAGCCTTTATGGCAAGTGCAATAAACAGCGCCGAGTCGAATATTTTTGGTGATTCGAAATACAAACTGACCCTAACGGTAGTGGCAGAACAGGAATAAAGAGCGGATTAGAGGCCAGGCAGGGGAATCCTTAGAGTGGACTCACAATTTTATCACTCTAACATTACTTTCTCAAAAATTTTAAGAACATTTTAGCGAGCTGAAAAATTACTCTACAGACAAACAAAAAATAGGCATATTTTGATTTTGCCTAGGCTATACGAATTTCCAGTCACCCATCAACAAACACAGGTTAAACAACCACCTCAGGTTCCCGCTGGGAGCAACTGCCATACATGAAACTGACACTGGCTCTCAGTAGAACGGCGGTAAATCAAACTTATGGCCACGTCTCACGACCACAGGGTGGGTGGCCATAGGGTACGACGAAATCACAATGGCAGACCAGTAAAACCCTCGTGTGTTTTGAGAACACGGATTGACCCAAGATTAAGAGCCTTCTGCATCCATCATGGTATATTTTTGGCACGCGGGTATGGCTTTAAGGTTATACGTAGCAGTGACAGTTTCACACCTCCGAGAGCACTGATCACAAGGACAATTATTTTAACCGAATATTTTATGTACAGTCGTTGCAGCTTCCTTTTAAGGTCCTGATAGTTCAGCTCTTGAAGCCTTGGAGAACAATGTCAGGCCTCGAATATGTAATGGAGAATGCTTTCCGAAAACCTTAGTTTCAGGGCACTTCTCCTTTTGGACAATAATTGACTGTACCTCCCTCGGGGCGATCGGCAGCGCAGAGTCGTGACAAAGATAGTAGTAAAGCACTCATAGGGCCACATTACGTCTGCAGTGAACGTTTTCTTTTCATGTTTTTGAAATTCGATGAGAAAAATAAAGAATATTTTGTGGAAAGCCCCACCTTTTTTATCTGTATCCCATATTTCTTACAGTTTATGCTTATATAAGAAAAGCATCCTATCAGTTTTACGGGAAATCAACTATTTGTGGACAGGAAATTTTTTTAAATATTTGAACATATTTTTGTAACCTTCGTTGTTTTTCAGAAAAATGCAAAAATTCGATTTTTCAAAAATAATTTTCTAATTTGAAGCAGTGTATTACCAAGAATGTAACTCAATCGATATGTAGTAAATATTACTATCTATTTCTAAATGAAAAATAAAAAATTTTAAAAGTAGAGTGCTTTGAGAAAATTCGCTTTCGAGATTTTTAGAAAAGCAGTCATAAAAAAAATGTTGGTCTTATGAAATGAAAGTACCCTTGAGTCCAGTCCTATTTTCTAACCCCTCAGTCACATATTTTGACATAATTTTTACAGAAGCATCCTGAAACAGCCCTTTTTTATTTATTATTAAAACTTTGTCTCTTTGAGCAAATACAGGTCCTCTAGTATGAGCAGGTCTCTGAATTAGATTCATAATGAATTTCTACTCAAACTTGACGGAAAATAACAAAATGTTTGTCACATCTCGCTGGTACAGCAGACAGCAGAGTGCTTTTGTAGTAGTGTGCAGCATGTGTAGTGCGTGTAGCACGTGTCACGAGCGACAGGACAATCGATCACAGCACTGAGGAATTTCTCGGAAGCCGCCAGCGAGTCTCTCGAGTTTCTTTCTTGATGGATTAAGAGAATTAAGAAATCGGATTAAGAAGTCACCTTGAGACAGGCCAATACGACATGGGTGCGAGCAGCCCTTGGCAAAAGTAATGCGCTTGAACAAAAAAAAAAAAGAAAAAAATATCGTGACGAAATCCGCGTGTGCCGTTAATGTTCAACTGGGATCGATAAGAGATTGTTTTGATTAGATACAGATGTTTAAATAGCGGGTAGTCTGATTGAATCTCGAGAAAGCAAATACTTCTCCTATTAAAACAATCTATCCGATTCCTAGTCTGAAATTCTGTCAGCCTTCCTTTTTGGAAAATGTTAATATAATAATAAAAGAAAAATATCTTTTACTGTATATATTAGGGTAGTTCAAAAAACACCAACTTTTAAAAAGTTCAGGTGCTCTTGGATATTTCAGTTGCAAATCATGAAAAAATATTGCTGTATAAGTTTGAGCCAAATCGAAGTATATTTAGAGCTCCCTCAACGGCGTGAAAGCTTTAACTGGGCATATCTCGGAAATTATTAGAGATAAATGATTCTAAATATAGGTCTCTGAATTCGTCTTGATTTCCTCTATAATCTAAGATAATTCATAAAACTTAATAATCCTAAACTATAAACAAAAATATGAAAAATACACGACATAAAAGTGCGTATATCACATTGACCATCACAGTTGTATTCCTTTTGTAAATGGGACATTTTTCATCTTTTTCTATTTGCCTTAAAATTAATTTTTTAAAGTTATTAATCACTTAAATGATACTCAATATATATGATCTATTAAAGTTACATTCAATAATAAAAACATGTAAAAACAATATGTTTTTTATTTCTGAATGTTATATTTTCAATTGTTGTATATAGCATACGTCTCACGTGGCTTCTTAGGTTAGATATCCATACTTTCTCCATCTAATTTAAATTGGTTTACAGTACTTTTTTTTAAATCTGGGAACCGTTTTCGGTGATCCTCAACGATTTGAAAAATTAGTTGCTTCTCTTCTTCACTCTTCGTAAGGGGTTTATTAAAAGTAGTTGCAAGAGCAACACCTCGTTCAGCACAATCATTGATGCATTTTAATTATTTTATTGTCTCTCTTGCTTCCTGACAAGGTTTGAGCGTTTCCCATTTTTCAACATCTTCTTTAAAAAATGAAGTGTCTAATGTCAAACTTTGAAATAAAATGTAGGCCGCAGGCCCAATAAAGGACTCAAGTGACTTCTTAGCAATGTTATCTTTTCCTTCGTACTTAATGCATCGAGTGTGTTTCTGATCTTCAGAGTGTTCTTTAAACGAAAAACCATTAGACGCTTCTTTTCGTTGGAAACTAATTTGGAAAAGAAGCAGAGCGAAATCATTTCTTGGCTCAAATACCACAAATATCGATGAATTGTAATAAGGGCTGCTTTAGAAATTTTTCCTGCTGCAGAAGTTTTGCTCGATACTTTAGTGTAATTTGGAAGTACGCGAATTAACTGAAGATCGTTCATGGAAGCATCGCATGTTTTAGAGCAAGTGATCCACCGTTTCATATAACCTTTTTTTTCCAAACAGCACATTAGGAAATTTGAAACCATTCATAACTTTCAAAATGTTCATCTTAGGGAAAATTAGCAGAAGATGAAAATTGTGCAGATTTACAAGAGGAATACAACTGTGATGGTGAATTTAATCTAAAAACTTTTATGTCGTGTTACCACTGAAGACCTTTTTTTAGGGGAAGGTTTTTGAAATGAACGGAAAAACATTGATGTTTTTGGCATGACTAGTATATGTTACGCGACGTATCAATACTAGTTATTTTGGGTCTAGATAGTTGGCTACCTTGGTACGAAAAACGTTATGCTACTTATGCGCGCGTATTATAAACTTTAAAGACTGTAGTGCGAGTGTATATGAAAATGCTATCAATCAAATTCAGGAGTAAGTCCAATCTTTGATGAAAAATTTAATTTTTGGGAGATAACGACTAACAATGATAAACGCGGGATTTACTTTATAACGGGCAAATTGCTGCCCTCGAAAAAAAATTCTAATTTTACAGGTACGCGTCAATTTAAGCTTGATTTACTGGCATGGTTCAGAGCGAAATCCACCCAAATAAAATTCTATATTAAATTCTATAAACAATGAAAAATATCTATGGAGATGATTACGGAAGTGGATTTTTTACGTTTTTAACCTTGTTGCTTTGAATTTCCAATATCGAAAAAAGTACGCTTAACTAGCCACATGGCGTTTCAGAGGCTTCCGCTCGAGCCCACACCAATTAGAGCAGACTTTACTGACACACAGCTCGTTAATTAAAGTATCACTGGAAAATCTATTTTCACCGTTATTAAATCGATTCTCTAGACGATATGAGCAAGAATAAAAAGCAGATCGCCAATCTGACAACAGAGAAGTGACAAGAGTAGCGAAATCAACAACTAATTATGTGAAAAATAGTTTCAGCAATTTATTTCTAACATTTCAGTGGAAATTCGTTTTGACCCAGAAAAATGTCAACACAATATGTACTACCGATTTTCGATCAGAATAATTTCCTTAAAACATAAAAATATACATTTGAGAAAGGCTTTATTTATTTATTAATAATTTCATACAATTTTGTAAATAAATTGAATTTTATGGAAAAGCGTGATAGTTAGCGAAAAAATAGAAGAAAAGAGAATAATAGAACCCAAAAAAGCAATGAAAGTATCATTTTGAATTTGGACATTCAGACAAATTTGTAAATTCGTTTAGAGTAATCTATATACTCGCCAAAAATACAAAAATTTTACTCTTACTCGCTTTCAAAACATGATCAAATTGTTTTCAATATTGTTATTTATTATTAACAAAATAAAAAATTTCATAATTCTATAACAAATCAGAAACTCTTCTGTACCGAAATTACCCGAACGATCGTCGCTAGTGTATAGCCGAATTTAGCCGGGACTTATTTTCCTTGGATTTCCGATTAGAACCCGAGCTATTTCACAAGTCTGAAACATACGTAAGGGCAAGCGATTCTTTTCGTTTGTAATTTCGCTCCGCACTCGGTCACTTTTACAAGGCAAAAAAGACACAAAGTTCTTTAGATTCTTTTTTATTTGTATGCTGATGACGTATTACATGCCTTGTACAAATTTTAGGACACACAAAGTGCTTTGTGTATCTTTTTATGTTGTATTTTGTAACTTTTTCGACTTTCCTCATTTATAAACACTCGTTTTTTGCAACAAATATTAATAGCTAATGATTGTTATTAACACAGTTAGACTCAGCTTTCTCTTGCGAATCCAACGATACCAAAAACTCGTTTTTCATAAAAATTTGACTTATGAATCTTTTTAGTTTGGACTATAAAATAAGAAGGTCGATGAAGGGTCGATGGGGGAGAGGGTGAGCTGGACAAGGGTGGCGATAGAGAAGTATGATGAGCAGTTATGGAAGGTACGGCTTGAAGGTGAGTCGGTGGAAGAGATATGGGAGGATTTAAAAGAGAAAGTGGAAGGGTGCGTGCAAAAGAAGGTATTCAAAAAGAAGAAGAAAGGAATGGTGAAGCTGAGGAGTTCACAACTCGACCGATGGAGTGTACACTGACTTCAAGTGATTTTAGTGACTTCATGTGAATTGAAGTGTCTTCACGCCAGTGACGTCAGCGAAGGTGTACACCTGACTTCACGAGTTGTTGACCCCTCAGGTGAAGCCGTGGTGGCATAGGCCACAGGGAATGTAAAAAGATGAAACGGAAGGTGAAGAGGAAATACAAGTGGAATGAGGGTACTTCGAAAAGGGAGGAGTACGTAGAAATGAGGAAGGGGTTTAGATTGATGTGTAAGGAGAAAGAACAGGAAAAGCAGAAAGATCTGGAAGAGGAGTTAGGAAATGTTAAGACAGAGAGGGACGTCTAGAAGATAATAAATAGGTTTAGGAAGCATAGAGTGGGTATAAGCGAAAAGATAGGGAGTGAGGAGTGCAGGGAGTTTTTTCAAGAATCAATTCAGGGCTCAGTTTCAAGGAAGAGGGATGGTGGGAGTAGAAGAACGGGAGAGGCAGAGATGGAAGAGTTGAATGACGAGGAGATCGAGAAACAGATAAGGAAGTTAAGAAGGTCAAAAGCAGCAGAGCTGGACGGGTAGAGAACGAAGCATGGCTGTTTAGTACACAAGAGGTTAGGGAGAGGCTGAAGGTGGTAGTGAAGAAAGTATGGAGGAGGGAGGGATTCTCAGGAGGGTGGATAGAAGGGTTAATAGTGCCACTGTATAAGAAAGGAGATAGGGATAGACAGGAAAATTATAGAGGGATTACGCTAATGAATACGGCGTATAAAGTATACGCGATGGTGGTGGCGGATAGGCTGCGGAAGGATGTCGAGGGGAAAGGAATATTGCCGGAGACGCAGGCGGGCTTCAGGGCGAGTAGGAGTACTATCGACAATATCTACGTTCTGCAGCACGTGCTGGATAGAGAATTAGCGAAGAAGGGGTCGAGGGTGTACGCGTTTTTTGTGGATCTCAACGGCGCGTTTCCTTCGGTGGATAGGGGAGGTTGTGGGAGGCGATGGGGGATAGCGGAGTGGAGAGAGGCCTGATTGAGAGGGTAAGGGAGATATATGAAGACACCAAAGATAAGGTAAGAGGAGGGGAGGGTATTTCGGAGGGATTCTAGATGGATAACCAGCGGGGTGCCTTTTTTCATGGGATCGACCTCGTCTTTCCTCAGCATATGCTTCCAAGAAAAAGAGAACACAATCCCATGAAAAAAGGCACCCCGCTGGTTTCTTACACTTGCTTTCCAGTGTAAAAAGCTATCTTCAAATATCGCAATTTGCACGAAGAGAAAAAGAAGCACATACTTCTTTCAAATTGTAAATAATTACAAATAGTTCAACTAACTACCTCTAACTTAAATCTCTTAATTGTCTTCATTAGAACTGAAGATAGCACAGTTGTATATTTATTTACAAAAGACGAACAATTTGTTATATTCTGCAAATTTTTCAACGGCAGTTTGTTTAGACATGTTTAAAGTATCACCATAAATTGTTTCAGATTTTTCCTATTTTTTTTATCAATAAAAAACTATTTTTTAAAAGTTAACTGTCTTTAAAAGCTGTCGAATTTCCCTACTTTTTAACAGTTTTTCGGGTCTGTAAGCCAGACAATTTTTTTGGCATATTCGTTTAAGGCTCATTAACGTACAACATTTTGACCTTTAAAATGATCCTCCATTCATTGATCTATCGTTTTTTGTTCACTTACTTTTTTAAGGTCAAAGCCAGAGGATTCGAATTTTCTCGCCCATAGTAGGAAGTCTATTAAGGCCCTCGGACCAAAGCGTTACGTTACTGACAGGGCCCCATAAGTTTTCCTCACTAGAGCCCAATTATAAATAGAGAAAACTCGTCAGAACCCTACTAGATCCCTTTCAAAATTTCTGCACGGGTAGGGGTAGACTGGAGGACGCAGGGATAAATTAAGTGGGGAAGAAGGCACGGAAGTTTGAGGAGAAGGTAAGAAACAAAAAAGGAGGGGAGTTAGAGAAAAAGTGTTTGAAGGAAATAGAATAAAGGAGAGGGAGGGCGATAGAACGAACGAGATGGAAAGAAGAAAGGCGGGACTTCTTTACGGCTAGAGATATTATGGGCAATTATGGGCAAGATATATAGCAAAATTGGAGAAAAGAAGCAGGAAAAGAAAATTAATAGAAAAATGGGGGTTGATTGAGGAATCAAATTATAATAAATGGTATAAGATGATGGAAAAGGAAGAAGTGCCAAAGTATTCAGGAAGGCGTTGGATAGAGAGAAGATGGACAAGAATATCAAGATTTAGATTGGGAAGTGAGGTAAGGAAAGGGACGTAACGCGAAAAGAAAGAATGCAGAAAGTACAGAATATGTGAATGGGAAAAGGAAACATGGGTTATGGTTATTTAATAGTATGTACAAACTACAAGTATGCTCTCTCACCCGCTTGCTCACTTGTTCGGCCGTATGTTCAAAATTGCGCTATTGCAAAAATAAATCTAAATAGTAAGGGCAAGATAATATAAAATATGTAAGTGGTAATGTTGTAAGAAACGGAGCTCATGTGAACCCTAACGGGATACATTATAAATAAACAAGAGTAGGGTAGTGATACAGTTTTTTGTCGATGGAAAGACAGTTTTCGCTCTACTTAATCTACTAGTTCAAATCAAAATGGTTTTTTTTCTTAAGCCGCGAAAGAATTCCTCTCTAGCTCCGCTGGGACATTATAAAGAACTCGAGCAACTAGTGAAAAGTACGCGTACTCGAGTCTTTTTAAATGAAAATTTGATAACAAGTACGGGAAAAGATGTAAATTTTCCGAGCAATGTATTAAAGCCGCAAAAGAAATACCGCACTGGAAGAGCACTGAAAACGTAAAGCCAGGCTGACTCTGAGTCGCGTGAGGTCAAGCGAAGCGGTTACAGGCTGCTCCCAAAGATCGCACGTGCATCATTCATAGTGATCCCATCGCGTAAAGATATGAGAGTGAGTACGCGTGTATAACGGCACTGATATATCCGCGTGAGATATCCGACTCCATTTGTCGTAGCAGATATTTCCCTCATATCCATGCGGGTCGTATAACTCGCCAGATAAGATCGCCGCAGTCCCTTTCCATTTAAACGTGTCGCAGTGGCAATTTCCCGAAACCTAGCCATGTCCATGCATATTTGGCCCTGTAAAATAGTTCAAGGCTCGAATTTCCGAATTGATTGCGACGTTTAGTTCCAAAATTTACATTTTATTGCTGAGGTTTACTGTACAACACAGTCGTATTGAGTAGAACACAGCACCGGAGATGGAGGTGACATGCATATCAATACCAAACATTTGACAATTTCATTTTAAGAGGTTTAACGTTATAAAGTCACGGCTATTGACAGCATGAAATACTGGAAATGAACAGAGAAATACACACCAGCTTTATAAACTTTTTTACATTCAGGGAAAAACATATTTTTATTTCTTTTGGCATAGTCTTGAGTCTACCATGTTCACAATAAAACAAGTAAAATTTATTATTGACTTTGATGAGAATATTAAATTCTTTAAAACTTGTTCCAACGAAACGGGAGGTGTCACGTCCTGTGACATTATTACTTTTTTAATATTTTTTATATCGATAAATATATGCTCTCATGCAAGAAGAGTATATATTATGCACCAAGGGGGAGAAGCGGTATTTTTTCGATGAGTGTATCTTTTCAGTACGAGTTGTAGGTGTGCGCGCACGAGCCGCAGGCGAGTGCGCAACCGCAAGCTAGACACGACTTCCTGAAGAAATACACGAGTCCCAAAAAGTCTCCTCCCACTTGGTGCATACGATATTTTTTGTAAAAAGTGGATGATTTCAGACGTTTTTTGTAACACATGCATCATTTCTGCTCATATTGAGAAATTTTGGAAACTTTATTTTTATTTCAATATGAATTTGTGAATTTTTTTAAATTTACAAATTACCAAAAAATTGAAAAATTTCAGAAATTTTGGACATTTATGGTTAATTTACAAGTTACCAAAATTTTGATAATTTCTTCAATTTAATTTTTTTTAATTTTGTGAAAATTTTTTAATTTTTAAATGTTTTGAAATTTACGGAAATTCAGAGTATCAAAAAACTTGACAACATTTCAGAGATTTTCGGTAATTTATCGGTAATTTGTGGTAACTTAAAACTTCGAGTTGGTCCAGCCTCTTGAAAAATCTGTCAACGCGATATTAACTGATCCCTGGGCAATTTTCATTATTCACCTCTGACGTCACTTTTTACTCCCTAGGGAGTGAAAGATATTTTTCACTTCTTAGGGGCTGATAAACAGACCTCATTAGAATTTATTATATAGCCTTTGTTGTAATATATTATAATCAAAACGTCTATCCATGCCCAAGATACAAAAAAAGTTAAAAGAAGAAAACTGTTTATATAACTTTTTGATATTAATATTTTGCGCCAGGCCAGGAAATGAAAGAAACGCCCTGAATTGGAAATTTTTTGACTACTTCTGGCTTTGAATGCATAATATTGTTAAATTGTAATCTCTTAAAACTGAAATATAAATAATAATATAAATTTGAATATTAATTTTTTTATTTTGAAGACTTCTTGTTTCAAGTAATGGAAATTAAAATGTTATTAGTTGCGAACGCTTCAAGTTTCAAGCTTTTAAATATTGAATTCCACACATAAGAAGTTGTATAATTTTTATGTGTTGGCCATTTTTATTGGTCTATTTCAACTTAGAATTGTTCAAACTCGATCGCTTGAAAATTGAAACAAGTGAATATACAGGGTGTCCCAGACTCAAGTGTCCGGACTTATATAGCCATATAAAAATGAAAAAAATAAATAGAAAATTCCTTTTCCAAAAATCAGTTGATGTTTTAGTTTTTTAGTTATAAAACATTTAAGCTGGACCAATCAGGAGCGCCATATAAACAGCCGTGTGTCCGTGAACCAGATTTCAACGCAGTGTTATCGGAGTGAGCGCAGAGGTGAGGTTAGCAACGGGAGAACACTACGTTGGAATCCCGTTCACGCACATACGGCTGTTTATACGGCGCTCCTGATTGGTCTAGCTTAAATGTTTTATAACTAAAAAACTAAAACTTCAACTGATTTTTGGAAAAGGAATTTTTTATTTATTTTTTTCATTTTTATACGGCTATACAGGGTGTTTTTTTTAACTTGAGACAACGAAATATCTCAAAAAATACGCATCCTACGGAAAAAATGTCTGGAATAAAAACTTTTTATTTTCGAGGGGGAAAAAAGATTTGTTAAAATTTACCCCACCCTCACCCCCACAGGAGGCAGGGGTGGGGGTAACTTTGTAATTTCAAATGGCAACCCCAATTTTTTTATCACAGATTCAGATTCTCCTTTACGAAATACGTAAGTTTTATTCGGAAAATTTGTTTCGATTCGCGATAGATGGCGTTGCAATTGCGAAATTAAGCACCCCGAAGAGAATAGACAACTACTACGTCAGCGTCGTTATTCCTGGGTAGAGCTAAAAGTAGTGTCAACAATTTCGTTTTTCGCAATTGCAGCGCCATCTATCGCGAATCGAAACAAATTTTCCGAATAAAACTTACGTATTTCGTAAAGGAGAATCTGAATTTGTGACAAAAAATTGGGGTTGCCACTTGAAATTACAAAGTTACCCCCACCCCTGCCTCCTGTGGGGGTGGGGTAAATTTTAACAAATCTTTTTTACCCCTCGAAAAAGAAAAGTTTTTATTCCAGACATTTTTTCCGTAGGATGCGTATTTTTTGAGATATTTCGTTGTCTCAAGTTAAAAAAAAACACCCTGTATAAGTCCGGACACTTGAGTCTGGGACACCCTGTATACACATTCACTTGAAAAATACTTAGGCTCGAAGAATAAAACTTAAAGTAGCCCAACTTAAAATTATTACAATTTCAATATAATTACGAGAATACTTAGACTGGAATTAAATTTATTCAATAACTGATCATTTAAATCCAATTTTCTTTGTAACATAAAATTTTGGGATTTCTCAAATCTGATAGCTTTAAATGACAGTTTTTCAATTGTTTAAAGATGATTTACACCCCTTATGTCTTGGCGGTTGTAATTTTTCGTTTTTCAACTTGCAATGCTTCAACTTTTGATGAATATGTCTACGATTGTTGAATATTTTACGTTTCGTCCCCAAAATTTCTTTGATTTAGATGCTTCGGAATACTATACTTGAACTTAATCAATTTTCTTTTTAATGGTTCAATTTTCACGAATTCAATGTAAAAAAATCGAATATTTCTTTTTTCCAATTGCAACATTTTGGGCGGTAATATGTTTATTAGTCTGAGATGATTCATATTTTTTGCTATTAAAAATTTAAATATGGAAAATTAGTTCTTTTTAATTATTAAAATAGAAAAATGTTGAACTTCGAACCATGAATGAATTGATTTTCTATGTCCAATTAAAGTTGTTGAACGTAAAGACTTTTTCGGAAATCGCGGTTTGAAAAATTCTTATGCTATAAAAAAATATCGTATTAAGCTTAAAATAAAATGAAGTAATGCGAACAGGAAATAAAAAATTGAAATAAAAAAGTCTCTTCTCGTTATGATTTTGAAGAAGAACTTCCTGATTCTCTCCACGCAGCATTAGGATCCTTATTACTTGCATCTCATCAACATAATTCGTGGAAAAGGAATGTAAAATAATTAACTGCAAGTGCAAACTCATTCCGGCAAGGGGACGTTCGCGCACGTGACTTTATATTTGCATATCAAACGCAGGGGCCTGACGCCATACTTTATGAAAGTAGCATCTTTTTCTAGTGTGAAGGCTGAACGACTTTACGAGAGGTACCACGACGTAACTTCATTCCATCCAGGTGAAACGCGAGAGAAACATTAATATGGTTGGTTCGTTAACTCAAGTTGAATGTAAAAAAATAGGAAATAAAGAAATTTAAAGAGGATTAGAGAAAAAAATGTTAATTGGAAAAATGTACAAGGATGAAAAATGAGAAAAGAAGAAACGTATAATTTCATACTATATTCTGTGTATGTTCTATGTATAGTATTTTACGGTAAGAAAATACAGGAGGTACCGTCAAACGGGGTAATTTCGGACATGTGGGGTAAATTCGGACATTCCTAAACTGATATTTTAAATTACTTAAAGTGGTTTTAACAAGAATCTAGAACCAGTTAAGGCTTTCTTAAGGCTTTTGCTGGTTCTAGATTCTGTTTAAATCCCCCTTAATTAATTCCGAGCTGGTCGGGCATGTTTCTCGGTCGCTCCCTGTCACCCCTTTCTGAGAGCTTACGTAGCTTATTCGTATTTTGTCTTTTGAAACGTAATGTGAGAGTCAATTCAGAAGTTAGGATGACCAACGAAGAGCTAAAATATCTCTTAATATCAGTTCAAGAGAATGCGAAATCCACAGGAGCAAATGTTCAGTGAATGACTGAAGATATTAAAATGTTAAAGAGCTCCGATGAAAAGATCTTGGAAGAACTAAAAATCTCCAAATCCAGATGTCATCTTTTGGAAGAGAAGAACAAAGCATTCGAAGGAAAATTTAATTTTCTTAAAAAAAAAAACTAGAATTGTTCAATATAAAAGAATGATCTAGGAATATTTTTCCGTACAATATGAAGGAAGATTCGACTAACGAGAATCTTTTTGACGCGGTTAACAAGATTCTCAAGGAAGCTAAAACCATTATACTTATCGACTTTTTTGGAAAGGTAATTAGACTTGGAAAAAACGAGGGAACAAGACCTGTTCTAGTTACATTTACAAACTCGAGATTCAAGTATGAGATATTTTAGAATGCTAAAAATCTGCGCTCTTTGAAGGTATCTTTCGCAAATGAGTTTACTCATGAACTAAGAGAAATACGCAAGAAGCTTCAAAATTATCAACAAAAGCTGGAGAGTCTTGGAAAGTCCTCAACGATTAAAGGAACCCGACTATTCATGGATAATTAGTATTTCGATGTATTCTTAACCGCGAAGATTCTGGCAGAGAAGAGTGAGGATGTTTATCAGTCTGATGGGGGAATCTCAACTTCTTCTTTAAGCTCTACTGCTAGTAGGAAAAGGAAAACAGGACGACCTTCAAAATCAGATTCTTCACGTACAGATTTTAATAAAAAAATCAAGCATACTAAAAAAGGAAATTCAATCAAAACTTTTTTTAAAGGAAACGCCGGGAGGAGAAAACTCCAGAACGATCCCAAGTTCATAAACGATTCGCCAACAGTACCAGTAACTCGAATTATATTTTTGAATGCAAGGGGATTTGATAATCTAGATGATATCTATCACTACACTGCTACACTGCCGTATAGACTGACAAGATACAGAAGTCCAATCTCACTCGAACTGAGTAAATCGGGAAAAACTGTTTGCCCAAAGAACTCAAATACCGAATAAAATGTTGAATAATCTAGATACACTATTTGTGTTAAAATAATGTGCTCTTTCACTTGCGTCACTTGCGGACGATGCCTTTATCGAAGAGCTCGAACACGGCTCAAAATATTAACATATGCAGGGGCAAGCGATTCTTTTCGTTTGTAAATTCGCTCCGCATTCGGTCACTTTTACAAGACAAAAAAGACAAAAAGTTCTTTAGATTCTTTTTTATTTGTATGCTCATTACGTATTACATGCCTTATACAAATTTTAGGACACGCAAAGTGCTGTCTATCTTTTTATGTTGTATTTTTTTACTTTTTCCACTTTCCTCACTTTGAAAATTTTCTGTACAATATAAATTAAATAATCTTTGATCTGCTAATGAACTACCCGGAATATTCGATAATCGTAGGAGGGGATTTTAATGGTAAAATTGGAGAAAAAAAATCAATTAGAGGAGGAAACTCTCTGTAACAATTTCAATTTGTATGACTTAAGAAAAAGTCTGGCCCCTGATGTGGACAAAAGGGGAAAACAGATGGTAGAAAGCTTTGAAAAAAATTGGGTTTTTGGTCCTGAATAGGAGATCTAAAAGCAACTGCCGAGCTCAATGTACATTCCTAAGAGAAAACAATTCTTCAATTATAAATTTTGCCTGGTCTAATAGTGTGAGAATTCAGTCAATAGAGGATTTCCAAGTGCTGAGGGTTACATCTCAATCGGATTATTTTCCTATAGCGTTGACGTTGTTAGATCAGTCGACTCAGTGTTCACAGATCGTGGGAGCTGGCGGCCCCCACCACGACTCCCATGTGGGAGCGACACACGTAAACGCCGCGTGTCGGTGTGTCCCCACTCCGTCACTTGATTCCACGCTCCGCGGCAACTAAAATTTGTCGGCTCGGATGATTTCACTGTCTCCTTCGTGCTCTTTCGTTTGATTTCGGTGGCAGCCACGAAGATGGGTTCGGCGTTGAAGCCGAGACTTACCGAGAATGCACGATTCTTAACTTGTAATTTCTCATTCTCGGCGACTGGGCTATTTTCAAGATTTTCAGCTTTTTCAGATTTGTAGAATTGGAGGATTTGGAGGTTAGAGTCGACTTTTGTTTACAAACAAAGTTTGAAAACCTCAAAAAAGCTAAAACAAAGTTTTAAAAGATGATGATTATGTTTTTCAGGTATTATTATAGAATCTTTTCTAGTATAGGATCTATAGGGAATATAGTATAAGTTACTACAGGTTTTCAAATTTGTAATATGAGGAATATATTATATAAGAAAAATTGAGGTTAGATTGATAATGTATATCATTCTCAAGCCTCAAGTGGTTTTCAATTTTGAAATTTTGTATCTCATTTTTTTTCTGATTTTAAATATTGTGAATTTAGAATGATATTAATTTATATATTTTTTTAATTCAGTAAAATAATCATCATTTCTTTTAGTTATATTTTCTTAAAGAAGCATGAAAACTATGGAAGTATAATATAGTCGATATTTATATTTTAAACCATTTTAAAAAGTTTTAAGACTTTTTTCAAAAAATATTTTGAACTTTTTTGCATTATAATACTTTCTTAAATTTTCATTGAATTAAATATTCAATATTTATAATATTTTATCAAGGAAAATAGAATGTATATGAAATTATGAAAATCACGGCTTTTTTATTTCTTATAAACACTTCATAAAACCTTTAATGACTTGTATATCTATACTTAATAAATAAATAAATAATGATTTACAGGAGAGAAAGCCTTACACTTATACATATAGCCTGTTACAGAAATGGGTCTATTGTCTTATTATCGTTATTGTTTAAAATAATTTATAAATTATTATAAAATAATGATATACAAATAATTACATAAAAATTTATAAATAATTTTTTATTTACAAATGAAAAATTATTTTACTCATGAGAGTGTAAAATCTCAATTTTATTATTTGTAATGACATTTTTCTTTTTCAATTCTGAAATTTCATTATTTTATAGCTAGTATATAAATCAATCATTATTTCTAATAGAAAATGGGTATTAAAGTATTACAGAAAAATCAATATAGGAATAAATAATATCAGTGTCGATCAGACTGGGAAAAACCCGGGAATTTGTTTTAACTAGGAGAAACCATGATAAACCCGAGAATTTTATTTAGGACCGGGAATTTTTTTATTCCATTATAAAATCTACCTTTATCTACTTTACCTTCTTCTTATGCTTGAAAATTATAACTTCATTTAATGTTTATTATACTTCAGTCTGTGATTGAGAATAAGATTGGCACGGTATATAAATAAATAAATAATAAATCGAATGTAATTCATTCTTAGAAATATCACAATTTTTATTTACTTTCATAGGAATTATCTGGAATAGATCACAAATGAGGTTTGATTAAACTGTGTACAGAGAAAAATGCTTACTTTCAATGTTGTCAATAGGAATTACCGGGAATTAATTTTAAATCTGAAATGTCAAAAAATAATCTTAGTAAATTATTTATAATTTTTTAAATAAATTATAATATAAAAAGATTCTTCACGCAATTAAATTTTTCACTCGTGAGAGTGTAAAATGGTAATCTTATTATTGGTAATGATATTTTTCTTTTTTAATTCTGAAATTTCATTGTTTTGTAGGTAATATATAAATCAACAATTATTTTTAATAGAAAATGGGTATTAAGATCATTATAGAAAAGTTAATAAAGGAATAAGTAATATTAAAAAATATTAAAAAGATGAGTGTCAGAAC